>JALBCR010001694.1:0-79282 GCA_030710515.1 Abscondita cerata | reverse complement strand
GGCTGATAATCGATCTACTCAACATACAAACGTATTTGGGCTCATCTGAAAATAATTCAGTAAATTTTCTTCATGTTGCAGCAATTTATCGAAAAGTTTGTAAAATGCACCATCTGTATATTTTGTTTGTAGCAGAACCCAGAAACGCCGACTTTTTGCGCTGAGCCTTGTTTCTTTCAATTTTCTTTCTGTGATTCAGCATTAGAGCCAATAAAATATCAATTATCCTCCATGGCGATTAAACGTACTACGAACTACGGCAACACTGAATAATTATTTTATCTTAAAATTATATGGTATCCAACTATCGCTGTTTGTGCAAACTTGGTACCATATTGCACCCGCTTATCGCGCGCGATATGGTATCGCTATGGTACTGTGTAAAACACCAGAATAAATTGAAAAGTAAAAACAAAATTTGTTTTCTTATGTAGTTTTACCACGAAATTTTTGTTTCGAACTTACAGGTGTAAATTTTTTAAAAAATCGTTTAAATAACTTTCGAACGCTAGAAGAAAATCAAATAAAATTTTAACGGAAGCTTCATTTAGTAGTGCTCAAAAGTAAAAAAATTTGTCTTACTAGAAGCGTGAGTAATGGATATTACCATATGATTTTTTTCGAAAATCCACATATATTAATTAAAATGAAATGTAAATATGGCAAAAAGTCTGGTCTTCACTTTGTATTTCATTATTGGTATATTCATTAGGCTCAACTCCAAACTGGGTCCAGATATATAAAAATCACCTTGTTTCTATTCACCCCATAGCTGGGTCAATAGAAAACATATATGGTTTTCTGACAAATTTTGCGATTGGTACTACTTCCTTGGGGTGGGTGGAGAAACAGCGAAGATGCTTTTAGTAGCATAAGAGAAGCTTACACACAACATAAAAATCGATGTAGTAGGAAAAATTGTCGTGAATTGTAAATTATATTTTATTCATTCTATAACTAGTATTGCTTGTCAAAATAAGGAAAAAATAGGATATACCTAAACAAAAAACACATACAAAGCGCGGAAATCTACCTATACCTGAGGAACTTAAAACTTTGGCATTAGAACACAACACAAAATGATATAAACGTGAGTTAGTCAAGAATATCCTGACTTTGGGAACTCTTAAAAAGTTTCTGTTTCTATGAGTTTTAACTTTATCACTATTTATTTTAGTCACTGTAAACAGTTGTCCGACTACTTGTTCGTAAGAAAAGAGCGACTCATCAGGAATGTCAGGAAAAGCGTACATAAACCCCGAGTCTAATTTAGTCGGCTTGTTTCTTACGAATTTGGTCTCTATTTTTCTCGATTTTCCTTGAAATTTGTAACTTGTCCAATGAAATATTTATATCTCTTCGAAGTTAACATGTAACCACATGTCTGAGTGAATATCTTGTTTTTCTACTAAATGAACGTCATTAAAAATCTTCCATGCCTCTGAACTCCGTGTTTTCTGACTGTGTTAACAGATCCTTCTTCATTTTCTTCATCTCCTCTTCTTTTGTTTGTCTTTGCTCTATCTTCGTGCACTCTATCTCTTTCCACTCTATCTGCCTCATGCCTCAACCCCATCTTCTCTAAGAAAAGATACACCGGCTTTTTCTTCATCTCCTCTGAAATCTTCTGGGCCTATACTACTATCGCTGTCGTGAAGACACCCCAATTTAACCTAAAATCGCACAATTTCTAAATAATGGTTCGTTTCTCGGAAACCAGAAAACTTTTGAAGAAACACGAAGCCTCACTAGGAACTACATCGAATGCAACATATTATCACAAATATTTACTATTCTTACCTGAATATGAATTTTCGTTCACAGTTTTATTGAGAACACTTGGCGCGCGAAAATTGCATGCGACTAACAAGCCGTCTTACAGTGTTGCCAATTCGTTCACAGACATTCACAACCATTAAACATAAAGAGCAACATAGAAATAAAAAATATTTGAGGTAAAATACAACAAAAAATGAACAACCATAGATGTTCTGCATTCACAATAACTTTCACCACTTTTGTTTCTATTCACCCCATTTTACGATACTCTACGTGAAAAAAAATTTTTCTAGTATTTCTAAATTGAGTCATTAGTTTTAACAAAATCACTTTGCATTTCTTTATCTCTATTACTAATATATTTTAGGTACCATTTTTCCATTGTTCATAAGCATTATATTGAAAATAAACATATCATTATGTTTTGATTCAGTTTAACAAATGGAACAAATAAGGATTGAAAATAACTTTACATGTATGAAATAAAATAATAATTAATGAACAATAAATCTTACACTAAAATGTTTTTTTTATTTTTAACACCTCTGTAACTTAGTTGTGAAAACTCAGAGCAAAATTACATATAAAAAACATGTTTTCTACTATGAATCCACACCTTTATGATACAGCTTGTATTTTATAAAGTTACCGCTACATAAATTTTATATATATTTTATATAGTCGAATGTGAAGTTGTTAATATTGTAGATTATGTTAGGAAGTTTTGTAGTTTTGTTTAATATAAGTTTTCAAATTTTTAAATTTTATTTAAAACAATAAAAGTTACACACTCTCTCTCTTGCAACCCGGTATAGTTAAACAACCAATTTTGAGTACAATTTGTGAATATGTTAAAAATTGAAAATCTAAGTGGTAGTTATTTTTATTAGCGATTCTCTAAAAATACTTTAAACGTTTTCAAAATACACATAAATATTAAACATATAAATATTAATTTAAAAAGTAAGACCATTAAAACAAAATTTTGTTTACATAATTTTATTTTTATAAATCTCTTACTTGAAGGTTTCTGTCTTATTATACAGCAACAATTCTGTTATAATAGGTATAATTTTTCTTCCTTGTAAAAAATTAATATTCATTTGATTATTAAAAATTTAGTGAACGGTATACTTTTTGTTGTCGTTTTTAATTATTCCATAATTAAATATGTAAAAAGTGTAGTAAAAATACCAAAACTGTAAAGTTGTAATTTTTAACGGTATTATGCTGCACACTATATTCTTGACCTTATTTTCTAGGTAATACTTAAAAGTATTAATCATTTATGTATACTTTAAAAATAATATTGGTCTATTCTATTGTAATTGGTAAGTAATTTGACCTCAGGTTTTATAAGCTTTTGCTACAATAGTAACGTTTAAATTAGGTTCAATCTACCTACATTGGTACATACCTTTTTTAGCATTTAAACAGGGGTGAGACATAAAAGATGACCTCATATAGGTCAATATTAATTTAAACGGAATGTTAAATAAATGTTCTTAAAATCGATAGAATAATTCCGCCAACTAGCGATTCATGAAATCAATGAAAACCAACAGTTTATCTTCTAGAGAGACAAAATGGTACAATAATGGCAACTGTGCAACCTAGTGCTTTGTAAAATAAATATTTCGTTTTATTATTTCTATGACGTGATGTGTGTAAACCACTTGGGTACCAATTTGATAACAAGAATTAAAGCGTCCAAATCGGTAATATCGACTTGAAGATTGAAACTTTGGTACGCATTAAATCAATCGTTTACGAAACAGAGATTGACAAAACAATTTTTTTAAATTTACCTGCCAACGTTCGACTTCAATTTTGGTCTTTCTCAAGGCTCTTGTTGGCAGGTAGTAAACTGAAGTAAATTCACAAATTTATTTTTCTGAACTGACATATTAGGGATACAGTTCATTAGTTGTAACTTAACCAAAATGCTTTTACAACTTAAACTGTAACAGTTGCTGAAACTTTGTAACAGCGTCAATGGGCCATTCTGTTCTGCAGTAAACACATTGACCGAAGGAACCTCAGAGGGTATGTTACTTTACAACATCTTATCTCCCTTTGTACCAAATCTTTCAATTTTGATGTGCGCTTTATGTATTTCGACTTTCTGCTCCAGTCTCTATTTCCGGGCATCATTTCCAACTGCCCGGAAATGTAAAAAAGAAATTTGTAATTTGAAATAAGTCATGATTATCATTAAACAAAAATAACTAGAGAACTTATCGTGATGACTCGTATCGGTACTCACATAAGGCTGTACTGTTGAGAAATGTATGGTTGGGAAAGCAATACTTTAAATAATTACAATCAAATTTATAAAAACAAACAACTAAAAGGCGACTTTCGAAAAAACCATCCCAAATTCAGGACCAACTTAGACCTAAAATTGAAATAATGGAAAATAAAGAATGGCTCTAATTTTTAAAGTTTGTATTCGTAAGAATATCATTAAATTGAGGTTGCAAATAAAACAGAAAATGTTTATGGAAGTATTTTGAGGACCAAAAGTAAAACAAGGCTTCATCATGTTTTGAAAGATACTAATTGAAACATAAATTTGAAAACAGATTAAATAAGCGTTGTACACGTGGTTCTTTGGAAGGAACCACCACTTAACCTTAACCTTTTGGAAGGCAAGAGACTCCAGAAGCAATGCATCGATCATTAAGTATAGGCTAGGCTTTGAAAACCATTTTTGAAAATCATGTCAGAGCTCTCGGCGTTGAGGCCGAACCAGCTCATTACAACTCGGCTACTTTTAAATTGTTATCTTAACAGAACCGATTCGACGAGAAATTCCTTCGAGATTATTTATCCTAACTCAATATTATGTTGTATTTGCTGTAGTGGGTACTTCGAGTATATTCCGTAGAAAGAATTTTCTTCAATATGTGATTTCATACATGTTACAAAAATTTAATTGACCAAACTTCTTACGTAGGTACAAGTTATTTTCAAATATTCTCCCAAAAACCCAATTATTCTCTTGTTTAATATACCATTTTTAAAATTCTAATTGAATGTAACGTTTCACACTAAAACTTTAAATTACAAATTTTATTAAAATCGACAGATGGAAGAGCTCCTTACATAATTCAAAATTATATTGACATATGCCAAAGTTACTTTTTTAAATAACACCTTGTATATTTTGAAAAGTTTCTTGTAAGGCATATGTCTACAGAAAAAAATATACGTTGTATTCTAAATTTCTTGACAACAATAATACAGGCGAAACTGCGCTCTAATAGAATTTACCAGCTCAAATATATAAACTTGATGAAGAAATCATTGTATTGTTGCGTTATAATTTCTAACAACACCATGAACGTAAGTCGATGGCAATATGTTACGGCAAATTTAAACCTCCCGCTCGTTTAGCTAAATGCGATTGGTGGAACTAATTTCGTCTCTTTCTGCTAAAGTGACTCTAACCATTTTTTCTATCAGATTACCACTACAACTGGGTCATTTCTAAAATTTTTTCTCTTTGAAATGCTATAAATTAAACTAGGGTTAAACAAACTAGAGTTATATGAGAGTTAAGTACTTACGCAACCACACATTGTCAGGAATGTACAGCTATGATCACCGGCAGCACTATCACGCCTCTTATGAAGACGTTGCGTTTATCGTCGCTCAATATGGATACGCCAGGCTTTACTTGTGTCTTCTTTAAAGGAATATATGCTTCCGGCTTTCTAGAGAAGTCTCTTAAGGAACCTACTAGAGGTCTAGACTGCTGTTTTTTCACACAAGCCACCCGGAGGAAAAACAATCACTAAGAACTCTACTCGGCACAAAGCTTATGTTATTAACATTAAGTTTTTTTTTACATTACGTTTGCTTTCAACGACCTAGTTTTGCAAATATATCCTGTTTATCGGTTTTACTTTAGTACTTATTCGACAGGTGGCGCATTGACAGTGCAGCGGTTTGGAACCTTTAACCCGCCACTACTAGAAAGTATAGACCCCATAATTGAACTACATTGCTTTTCTGTTATATATTTATTTTCTTATATATCCATTTTGTATCACCCTTCCAGTAAACCATGTAAATATAGATTTAAAGATGTTCCAAACTGCAAACAGCGTTAAATTTTGTAACAGTAAATATAGAAAACACTACGCTAACAAAAAAAATTAAGTTATACATTTCTGCAGCTGCATTGAACTAAACTAAATTAAAATAATATTGATAAAAACAACAACTAAAAAAAGGACTACCTATCGATAAATTTTGTTTATGAGAATGAAAAATAAATTTAAAAAAAAATACGCTAGAAAATAAATTAGGGACATTAATTATTGAACAAATACATTCCTTTACAGTAAAACTACACAAAAATATGCTCAACTCAATACAATGGTGACAAACATGTTATGTATGATACTAAATACTTGTTTAGATTTTGAGCTTAATCCAAAGAACCAAAAGAAAATCTAACCTAAGAAGATTTTAAAGTTAAGTTGTCCTCAACATTTCATTTAAATAAGTTAATAAACAATTGTAACACAACCATGGTTTTAGAGCACTTCATTATCAAATGTTCAATTAATTACTTGACAATTATTTGTAATTTTGTGTTAACATTGTTTATTAACTTAATATAATTTTTGCATGATGTAGATTTCTATGTAAAACGCTTGTTTTAGTTAATGGTTATGCAACGGGCACTAGATCAAAATGCTAGGAAAACAAATGGCTTTTATGGATTTGTCACTTAAGTTATATTTTTTAATTTAATTTAGTGAGCAGTTTTAGGGTAAGTATTCTGTACTCGTGCACCAGTTGGTATGCGACGTTTTATATAAATGAACAACCTAATTAGATTGTGTTATTCTTTGCAACAATTTGAAATAATTACCAAAAACAAACAATGGCATTTACAAGCATTTAATTAAATAAATAAAGTATCAATTTAAAATTATTATTTTTGTTATCTCAAAATGAGTTAAAGAAAAATCTAAAAATGTATGTGGTAAAATACGTTAATATGATACAAATTTCATTAAAGTTTTCAAAAATATATTAGGCAGTACCTTAGATAGATGCCGGGGTAGCTGTGAGGATTTTATTTAAAAAATGTAAATCTTAGAAATTTCGATCACCCTGATACAAATTTTAGAATAAGCACTTTATTACGGATAAAAAAATGTTTTTCAGTTTTTCGTTAATGTAATATTTTTCGTGAAAAATCGTTTTTTTTGTTTTTGGTTTGATTTAGAAGCAAAATACAAATTTTAAATAAATAATAGGAGGCTTTCTGAATTAAACAACTGCAACTGTTTTGATAACTGCAGTTGTATTTTATTCATTTTATAACATAAATGTTGATAAAAAAGTTCCAAAGTTCAAAGTCATGGCATGTGTGGAGTCACAAGAGCAACATTTTGAGCATCTCTTGTAAGATGTAAATGTATTATTAATTGTTAAGTTATTTTTATTGTTGATATTTATTTTTTCAAATAAATTTATAAAATAAAAAAACTTGACCATTATAATATTTGATGCGAAAAAACAGACATTAAAAGAAAACGATTTGTCTCGAAAAATATTATACTAACCAAAAAATTGAAAGAACACTATTTTGTCCGTAATAAATTGCTTATTCCAAAATTCGTACAGGGTGATCAAAATTTCTAAGATCTTTTTTTTTAATATTTTTTAAATTGTGTACCCTAATGACATATTTTACAATATAAATTATCAGATTGTATCTTTAACTCATTTCTGAGATAATAAGAAATCAATTTTAAACTGGAACTTTACCGTACCTCCTTAAGTAAACCCAACTGAATAAAAGTTTATAAGAAAAATGTTCATAACTTTTTATACTTAGTAGCGTAGTATAGTTTGCAACCTATATTTTTGGACTCGCCTGTATATTTGTAGATGGCATGTTAAACCACATTGCATAAGCTACATAAATCAGGAGTTATATTGATGATGTCAAAGTTACGGTAATCATTTTTTTTTTAAATGACACCATGTCTATTTTTGGATGGATTTTTGTAAGGTATTTTTCTCTGCATGTTACAACAGAAAAAAATATACGTTTATATTATAAATTTTTTGAGAATAATAGTGTATGTGACATGAACTATCATTGGATTGTTCTAGTCAAGTCTGTAGTTTAGTTAGGCTAGTCATATCATAAATAAATGCCTGAGAACTAACCAAACGACGAGCAACACACATTTAATAAAAATCTTGTTTTATTACGTATTACATTCAAGATTTATTCGTGTTTTGTAAAAAAAAACCAGTGAAAATTGAACTGAACGTATATACAGGATTGCTGAAAAGTCTCGCACCAAATGATTATCTTTGAAACGGATAAAGGGAATGTTGTGTGATTCTAAAACGATAAATGAGACTTTATTTTGCATTAGTTTTTTTAGTTATCCCAAACTTATGGAGATTTCTAGAAGGAATGTGAAAGTGGATGAATCAATCAACACTCCATGTACTTTAGAAAGTGCCGACGTTTCGGTCAGGAATTGTCTGACTTTTATCGAGGCTATAAAGATTAAAAGCCAAAATTGCTAACATTTTATAAACTATCTTTATTTCAATCTCGGTTACAACAGTAAAACAAAACATTTGGCGTCAATAATTAAATTTCTTAAGTGATTATAAATTAAAAAATAAACTTAGACTTGAACTTACAAACGTGTAACGGGTTAGTTTTACTACTATTGTTTTTTGTTTAATTTTAAAACTTAGAAGGTCATATCATTACTTTAGTACAATTTAATTTAGAAAATAAAACTGATATTTTATAAGACATTTTGTATTAAGGTGACACATTGCAATTTTTGATGAAAAAAAAAAATAAGTTTTTTGTGATATGTCACTCGATCTAGGTTGCCATTTTACAAAATGCAAAATGACGGGCGTACGGTAAACGCTGACGTCAAAATCATTTGACATTTGCTCTAAAACATATATAGTCTCTTTATCGTCCTAGAATTTCATAATTTTTCTTCAACCGTTTCAAGCTTTTTGTGATACGTCACTAGACTTAGGTTGCCATTTCAAAAAAATTAATATGTTAAATAATACGCTAAACGTTGACGTCAAAATTATTTGACATTTGTTATAGAATATGCAGAATAAAGTCTTATTCGTTGTCCTAGAATTTCATAATTTTCTCTTTATCCGAAGATAATCCCTTGTTGCAAGATTTTTCAGCAAACCTGTATAATACACCAAGATCAAATTTATAACAGAATGTGTACATCTTAAATACTTATAAAGTGACATATTTTATAAACAAAGAAACACACACGCAACGAAAGAAACACCTGATGCAGCATTTCGTTCTTTATTATGAACTCATCAGAGGTGTATACTTAAGTGCGGTATTCGAGTGTACTTGGCTTTATCGATAACGTGTGTTTCAAGCATTAAAGCTACCGCTTAGATCTTTTTTTAGGGACGTTGGTCGACCCTCCTTGGTCGACTCAAGTGATCCCATTCGGTCAACCATGACCCGTGGCATCACCTTTCGGTATTCTTTGCCGGGTCACGGCCTCGTCTTACATTACAGGTGTTTATAACAATTCGAACGCAATATTGTTTATGGAGTTAATATAATTTCTTATTAATGCTATGTTAAACTTAAATTATTATATATAGAAAGAAAAACAAAATACATAAATTTGCAACTTTGACAATAATGTGATACTTATTGCTACACCGCATGTTAATTTTTTTTCTCTTTGTAGCGCACATTTCAGATTTTATTCTATTACCTACTATAATTATGTTTGTTCAGTTAGGTAAAGGGTGGCCCATCTAGCGGTTGCTTTTTGAACTATCGATTATTTCGGCTTTGACAGCTCGAATGATTTCGCTAATGTGTCAATTTAGTCAAAGGTTCGCAGTTTACGAAATGGTTAAGTTTACGGCGCCACGTGCCACACAGCCAACGCTACAGTCGAACTTTTGCGCGGTACGTTCGAAAATCGCATAATTAGTCGAAGAGGCGATGTCAACTGGCCGCCTCGCAGTTGCGATTTGACCCCATTGGATTATTTTTGTGGGGAACCGTCAAGGATAAGTGCTACGCCAACCATCCAGAGACGATTAACGAACTAAAGCACGAGATTGAAGTCGCCATTGCAGCCATTGAGGGCCACACTATCGAAAAGGTCATGAAAAATTGGGTTCACAGAATGGGCTACTGCAAAGCCAGCCGGGGCGGCCATATGAATGAAGTGATTTTCCACTATTAAACCGCAATGTTGTAAGTTTTCAATAAAAAAAAAAATTGAAAAATATCTAGCCGTTTTTTTATAGGAATTTTAAAATGCAACTTTTTCGTGGACCACCCTATATATACATCTGAATTGGGTTCTTCCGGTATTTATATCGTTGCCTAAGTTCCCGTTATAACTTCTAATTATCATCGTTACTTCTTTCTCTTTTGTTCGTTTCTTTAGTTGAGATTATTTGTGTAACCATATTATTGATACTTGCCCATCCCCCTTGTGAGGCTAGCATATACTCAACAGTATTTTCAGGTAGAAGGGTTGCGTTGATTGTCTGTTCAGCTTGCAATATTTGTTTTCTCCAGAATGAGCATTCATAGAAAGTGTAATATACGGTATCTTCAGGAGCCATACAGTAGTCGCATGTGGGTGTTTGTCTCTTTTGAACCTGTGTAGGTAAGCATTAAAGCATCCATGGCCACTTAAGAATTTGGACAGGTAATAGTTGACTTCGCCGTGTTTCCTGGAGTACCATGGAATAATTTGCGGGATCAACTTTTGTCCACTGTGCGGTTGTTGAGTGCTGAGACCAGCTGTTTTCCCACGTTAAAAGTGTTTGAGCTCTGGCTTCCTTTTTCCGATCTTTTTGTTTGCACCCCCTCGTACGAACGTTCTGTCGCCAGCAAATTTAAAGGAATAGTGGCTGCAATGACAAGTAAGGCTTCCGTAGACGTAGTGCGGTACGCCTTGCAAATGTTTATAGTCATTTTCCTCTGTATTCTTCCTCAGAAGTTCAACGTATTTCCTACGTGTTAGCCAGTCCACCCAGACTGGTGCCGCATATAGAATGGTTGAAATCACGACTTGCATAATTATTTTCCGCTTACTTGCCCTAATGATATATCTTTGCTAAAGAATAGTTTATTGAGCGCCTTGCAGTAGGCTTCTGCTTTTTCAACCTTTTTTACAATATGCAGACCAAGATTGCAATTATGTCCAATATAGCACCCCAAATATTTAATCTCTCGAACGCTAGTAATTTGTTCATCACCTATAGTGACATTAACGGATTTCAGTTTAATCCTTCCCGATAGAATCAGCACTTCACTTTTTTCCCTCGCAAGCCTCAAGCCTAAACGATGCAGGCATTTTTTATAGTTGCTAGGGTTCTATTTGCTTTGTTCTCAAGGGATAGTCTGTTGTTGTCGCTTATGACTAACGTTAGATCGTCTGCGTATGCTATGGAGACTGCGCCAGGAGGAAGTCTGCAGCAGAGGACTTCGTTGTAAGGATATTCCATAACGTTGGCCCTAGGACTGACCCTTGAGGAACACCGCAGGATAGCTTCAAGGTCTTCGAGTGAGATATAATGAGCGTTCTATTAGACAGGTAACTCCTAATAATGTTGGTTAAGTATGGGCTGATGTTAAAGTTTAGGAGCGCATTTACTATCTTTTCCCAGCTGGCTTCGTTAAACGCGTTCTTTATGTCCAGCGTAACCATTATTACAAATTAGCCTTTTTCCTCTCAGTCCAATAAACTTCAAAACTTTCCGAATGGCATCGACAGTTGATACCCCCTTCCTGAAACCGAACTGTCTTTCAGAGATGTTCCCATTTTCTTTAATCTCCTCTAGGAGCCTTGAGTTTATTATTCGTTCAAAAAGTTTCCCCACAGAGTTCAGAAGGCTTATTGGTCTATAGGATGTGTTTTGTGTTCCATTTGACTTTTTCTCAATAAGTATAAGGTTTGCTGTCTTCCAGGATGCCGGGAACATGCAACCATTCAGCAAAGTTGTGAAAACTTTTTAAAAACTCCAGGGATCGTTAGGGCGATGCTTTTAACCACACCAGGCGGTATCCCGTCAGGGCCGGGGGCCTTTCTGGTCTTGATCGACCTGGCTGCGTTTAAGATTTCTTGCTCACTTATTTCTACGATGGATGTACGATTACTATAATGGGTATGTTTCAATTTATTATAGATTTGATAGGAAAAAGTTCGTTTGCAACTTTTAAGGCCCGCACACCATCACGATTAACAGGTGATGAGACCTTAAGTTTTTTAGCTACTATTTTGTAGCCCAGTCTCCACAGGTTGTTTTCTAAATCCTTGCAAACATTCTCCCAAGCAGTTTTTTTTTGAGAGTGTTATTGCTTTCTTGAGTTTCCTCTTGATGGTATTGTAATTGTCCCACAGAAGTTCAAAATCTGCATTATTGTTTCTGGTACGGCATCTTTGTGCTTTACGTCTAGCAATATTGCATTCCTTCTTTAACTTGCTAATGTCGGGGTTCCACCAGTACGCTGCCTTACGAGATTTGTGAGATGTTTTATCCGTGGTACTTTTAAGGTAAAGCACACAGGCTTGCCTTAATGATGTGTCCAAAGTTCCGCGGCATTTACGTGGTTCAAATCTTGTTGGGTGTTAAAGATAGTTTCGATATAGTTGATAATGTTGGGCATCGCATGCACCGCAAATCTATACACTGGAGAGCGAGGTAATGTAGGAGTAAGCGTGACGTTGCCTGTTTCGAGGTAGTCGAAGAATATGTACCAATGTTGAGTTAGATTTTCTTCTAGAGAGACCCTCCAATTCCGTATTTTCCGTACGTTGTTAGTGGACGTCAGTGTAATGTCAATTATGGAAGAACCATTTTTATTAGCAAATGTTGGAGTATTACCATAATTTAAAATGTTAAAGTCGTATGTATTGCACCACTCTATTATAGTTGACCCTTTCTATCTTCTATACTCGACCCCCATGCAAGAGATTTTGCATTGAAATCCCTACTTATCGTGTGTGTTTCTTTATAAAGGTTATGTATGGTGGAAAATTCAATAAGGACATTGGCAATGTCAATATCTTTAGCGCGTGGGGTAACATAAAAAAAAGTATACCAAACCTTATCTATGAGTGCGCTTATAAAACACTCACCCATGGTAAACTTTTGAGGGAAGTTTTTCCTTGAGGAATATAGATAGCTACATTTTTTGTAGCGTTTGTGTACCAGCCCACAGTGGTCAAGGTTGTCCTTATGTTCGGTTCCTGTACTAAGGCGATGTCGATGTTATATGCGAGGCAGTTGTGTTTAAAGAGGTCACTGGCTGCGTAGCTTCTGCCTAAAATTGTATCAATCAAAATTTTATTTGTGACACCCTCTGTAACAAACACTAGTTAGTAGGTTGGTAATACACACGTGACATACATGGCGAAAAAAGTTACTAGACATTATTACGCAGCGGAATGTTCGCAAGATGTACGTTGTTAACTAAATAATAAAACTGTTCTTTTATTATTACCACAGTTTATTACTACCATCGGCTTCCATAAAAGTTATGGGCCCAGAAAGTTATATATTTTGGTAGTAATCTGAAATTGTATTATTTGTGTGTACCGGTTTTTTTGTAAGTGCATACTTGAAGTATTTAAAAAAAATAAAACAACATGGAGGTGATCGCGACGAAGTTAAATAATTCTAATTGGAATGTCTGGAAGTTTCAAGTAAAGCTAGTTCTGATGGCGAAGGGATTATTCGAAATTACCTGTGGAAATGAATTGAAACCTGTTGAAGATGAAGACAAAATTACTAAATGGAAAATAAAGGATGCCCGTGCACAAGAAGCACTTGTTCTCCGAATGGAAGAAGATATTATTTCTCGCGTAATGCAATGTGACACCGCTCATGAAATGTGGAACAAACTGGAGAGCATTTTTGAGAAGAAATCCGAGGTTAGCACGCATCTGTTAAATGAGCAATTTTATAACTTGACGTTTGGAAATGAAACTGTAAACAGTTTTATATCAAAAGTGACAAATTTGCAAGCAAAATTAAAACAATCTGGTGAAGATATTCCTGAAAAATGATTCTTACAAAAGTCATTATGTCCCTTCCTGATAAATTTCGTCATTTCCGGTCTGCATGGGAAAGTGTCAGTGCGGAAAATCAAACATTAAATAATTTGACGGCACGTCTTTTAATTGAAGAGCAAAGATTAACAAATGATGAGGAGAAATCGATGGCACTTGTGACAGTTCACCTAGGGACAACAGAAAAAGCAGCTTGGACTGGGGTCGGTCATACGACAAATATAAATGGTAACAAAAACAACAAAAAATGTTTTGTTTGTGGAAAAATGGGCCACTTAAAAGTCAGTGTCGAAATATCGAGTGAAGGATTGTTTCGCAAGAAAACAGAAGATAGAACGGGATAAACACCGAGAAAATGCAGGCAGTGGCAGTAGAGGAAGCGTTGCACTTATAACAGTTTCGAGCGACATTCAATCCCGAGCAAACATGGAATGGTTTATGGACAGTGGAGCTTCCCAACACATGTGCAAAGACAGACGTTTGTTTGCAGCTTGGTAGACCTAGAAGTACCGAAATATGTAAAATTGGAGATGGGGCAACTTTGCAAGTAAAAGGTCAAGGTAACATATGTTTATTATCATATAATGGTACCAATTTTCATCCTGTCACTTTGTATGATGTACTTTTTGTACCGGATTTAAAGGTAAATTTATTTTCACAAGGTAAAGCTTTAGACAAGGGTTTGTCATTGTTTTCTGATGCAAAAGGGGCAAAGTTTGTAAATAAAAATGACGTCACTGTAGCTGTAGCCATACGATGCGAAAAATTATTTAAAATGATGTTTAGATGGTCTGACTCTTCTGAGCACACATGCCAAAATCAAATATTCAATACATCTGAGTCTGACGCATGTTATTTTGTAAATAAAAATAAAAACTATGATCTTGAATGGTGGCACAAAGCTTTGTGCCATCAGAATGTTAGGTACATAAAAAATATACTCAGCAGAAACCAAATTGAAGTAAAACAAACTGAACTGTTTTGTAGTTCTTGTGTGCAAGCTAAACTATGTAGAGAACCTTTTAAAGTAAATGAAAACAGGGCAAAAGAACCTGGAGGTATAATACACATGGATCTCTGTGGTCCAATGGAGGAGGCTTCTTTCAACAACTCACGGTATATGTTTTTGCTGAAGGATGATTATAGTAGCTATAGGTTTATTTATTTCTTAAAAAATAAGTCTGATGTGTATGAAGTTTTGAAAGATTTTCTTGTGTTTTTGAGAATCAGACAAATAAAAGGGTGAAAATTTTAAGAAGTGATAATGGTGGGAGTTTGTAAATTTTTCAGTAGAAAATTTACTTAAAAGAAAGGAATCAAACATGAGTGTACTGTGGCATACACTCCTCAACAAAATGGTAGGGCAGAGAGAGAGTTTAGGACCTTGATAGAATCTGTGAGAGCTATGCTAGCTGAAAGTAATTTACCAAAAATTTTTGGGCTGAAGCTGCGAATTCCGCAGTTTTCTTGTTGAATAGAACTGGCATGTGCTCCGTTAAGGAAAAAACACCTTATGAATTAATTTACAACAGGTATTTTGATTTAAAAATGATTAAGGGTATTTTTGGCAGGAAAGTGTGGGCTTACGTTCCAAAAGAAAGAAGGCAAAAAACTAGACATGAAGAGTAAACCAGGAATTTTTGTCGGATACTCAGATAATGTTAAAGGGTACAGGGTGTATTATAAGGATACAAACACAGTAGCAATTGAAAGAGAGATAACGTTTGAAGAAACGGAGAAGTTAGTAGAAGAAAAACTGGTTTCTCTGAATCTAGATGAAAATGTGGAAGGAAAGGACGAAGTAAAATTACAGGATGATGAGCAAATTGAAGAACCCTTAGATATACAAGAGGATATTGAAACAATTCGAGAGCCACATGTAGATGTAAACGTAGATTTAATACCTGAACGAACACTAGTGGAGGAGAGAGATCGAAGACTGCGCCCCAAAAATGTCTTAAAGGTGCCTCAGAATCTAATCCATGATTATGACTTAAGTTATTTTAGTTTGGACACTGATGAACCTGCAACATACGATGAAGCAATAAATAGTAAATATGCAAGCAGATGGAAAGATGCAATAAATGAAGAAATGAAGGCCTTAGTTGAAAATGACACCTGGCAACTTGTTGAGAAACCTGAAAAATGTGAACTAATAGATAGCAAGTGGGTTTTTAAAATCAAGAAGGATAAAGAGGGAAGGATATATAAGTTTAAATGTAGGTTAGTAGCAAGGGGGTTTAAGCAAAATGTTATGGAAGATGTGTATAGTCCTGTAGTCAGATTAACTACTGTTAGGGCGATTTTGGCTGTGTGTGTCCAGAGGGGTGGACAGTTTATCAAATGGATGTTTGCAATGCTTTTTGCATGGAGAACTAAAAGAAAACTTATATATGTATTTACCAAAGGGTTGTGACGTAAATGGTAAAGTTTGTAAACTAAATAAAGCCATTTACGGTTTAAAAAAGCGCCGCTCTATTGGTATACAAAATTTGATAACTTTATGTTAAATGAAGGGTTTTATAAAAATAAATGTGACAACTGTTTGTATGTAAAGATAACAAAAGATGCAACTACATACGTATTAATCTTTGTTGATGATATTTTAATTTCTGGGTCTTGTGCCAAAGAAATTAACTGTTTAAAATTCAAGTTAAATATGTCTTTTAAGATGAAAGATTTAGGTCTGTTAAGTTATTTTCTAGGTATATCGGTAGAGCAAGATATGCAAGCTGGTATGATTGAGTTAAGTCAAAAACAATATCTAGAAAATATTCTTGACAGATTTGGTATGCTAGATTGTAGACCTGTGAGTACGCCAATGGATTGTAATTTCGGTTATGATAGTTTAAAGATGGATAAATCAGAAAGTTTTGATATCGAAAAGAAGTGTAGGCAAATCATTGGCAGTATAATGTATGCTATGTTAGGAACTAGGCCCGATCTATGTTCAAGTATAAGCTTATTGTCTAGATATCAAAATTGTGCCAGTGAAAATTTACTAGTATCATTAAAACGGGTGTTAAGGTACATCAAGGTTCTCTTGAACTTAAGCTAGTTTTTGTAGAAACGATAATAATATTTTGTCAGGTTTTGCTGACGCTGATTGGGGGCGACACTACCGATAGGAAGTCAACAAGTGGGTTTTGTCTTAATGTATTTGGAAATATTGTGTCATGGAACTCAAAGAAACAGAGTACTGTCGCCATCTCAACTACAGAGGCAGAAATTATAGCATTAAGTTCTTGTATTAGTGAAGCCTGTTGGCTACGAAATTTGTTGTTAGAAATAAGCTTAGTTAAAGAATTGACAGTTATTGTTTATGAAGACAATCAGTCTGCAATTCGTTTATGCAGTTCCCATGAACAGTTAAAAGAATTAAACACATGGACATTAAGTATCATTTCATAAAAGAAAAAATTAGGGAAGGCATTATAGAGCTAAAATATATTCCGACTGGTGAGCAAATTGCAGATATTCTCACTAAACCTTTAAAAAGGGTTCAGTTTAAAAGATAAGAAATTTCATACTAAGTTAAGGTATTATAATAAATATTTTGCTTGAGCGGGGTAAAATTGTATCAATCAAAATTTTATTTGTGACACCCTCTGTAACAAACACTAGTTAGTAGGTTGGTAATACACACGTGACATATATGGCGAATAAAGTTACTAGACATTATTACGCAGCGGAATGTTACCAAGATGTACGTTGTTAACTAAATAATAAAACTGTTTCTTTTATTATTACCACAGTTTATTACTACCATCGGCTTCCATAAAACTGCCCAGGTTAATTTGCATGATTTTGAACGCGAAGGTAAGTGTAATACGACGAACTTGCGATTTGTTTTATTTGGTAGCAACCAGTTTCCGATATGTTGGGCACCTCATAGTTTCAGCCTTGTGACCATCTTCCTTGCATAGGTAACAAACTGGGGAGTTGTTGCAAGTCTTACTAGAGTGGCCAGCTTGCCCGCAGTTTAGACATGAGCCTGGTAAAACTGTGGAGTCGCAATCATTGGCTTCATGTCCAACCCTCTGGCAATATCGGCATCTGGGGAGGTAATCCGCCTCCTTCACTCTCCAACGGAGCCATCCGGAGCCAATCAATTTTTTAGCACAAATGTCGTCTGCTCGATTCGCATCAACAGTAACAAAAGCAAGGACATTACCAAATTTATTAGGCTTTTTTGTCATTCTAATGTGTGGGACGTTTTTAGAGTCTGGAATTTCCAGTTCCTCCGCTAACGTAATTGCGATTTCTTCCTTTGTTGTAATTTCCTCAACATCGAGAATCATCAGGGTCTTTTTGGGCAGAGCTCTTTTACCTGAGCACATGTCGATATTTTATCTTGTAGTTCCTTTTTAAAGGCATCTCTTTCTTCCTTCACATCGCTTCTATATTTCAATTGGATTTCCCCGGAGTTTGTTTTGGTTATTTTATTGACAATAATACCAGCGGTATCCATCTTCTCTTTGAGGTTTTCATGATGTCAGCGTATGTATTTCCTGATTCCGGCTTGATTATGACCGTTTCTGTATTGTTGCTTACCTGGTTTTGTTAAATGTGTTGCCAAACTCATTTAAGATTGAAATAGTATGCCGAGTATCGGGGGCCAGCCATTCAATGGTGGCACGGATTTGGTCTATGGCCGGTATATTAGTTACCACTATCATGTTTCGTGAACTATTTTTTGACCATAATTTCATAGTCCTCCGAAGACTCGGAAAGCTATTTGTCCAATTTCCCAGGTTAGCAGGGGTAGCAAAAACATAAGACGGGTCTCCACAGTTTACTTCAGGACAGTCATTTTCATCGTCGTCACAGATGTTAATTGCCGAGTATACAGTACCCATTATAGGTGCGTGATTTGTCGAGTCAGCATTTTCTAAGTGGGACTTTAGACCTGGAATTTTATCTAGTGTTTTTCGCATATTGGTTTAGTATGTTTTTTGGTGTTATCATATACCACCAGAAAATCAGGTTGTTGTGCAAACTGGTCTATTTGATTCACTTCCTTCGTTTTATTATAGGCTTTTCCGGCCACCTTCTTTCTAATAAGCTAATAAATTTTTTATCGCTTGGATTCTGTCTAAGTGTTTCCTTTATTCGTTTTACCTGGTTTTCAATATCTAGTTCTTTACTCGTCATTGTTTGGGTAGAGGTTTCTACCACGGATTTTTTTCCTTTGTCAAGAGCTATGTCGTTAAGAGCCCGAATTAATTCCTGCGTTTCTAGTAGTTTGCCAGGTTTGTGTTGAAGTAATTGTGCAGCCGACTTGATTTCTTTTTTGGTGGTTTGTGACTCTTCGCATATTGTATTTAATTTCATTGCTACCACCCTTATGTCTTCAATTAAGCGAATTACTAGTTCACCTTGCGTGAGTTCACTATTGAAGGAGACTCCATCCGCTTTCTTTTGAAGTATCTATCCTCCTGTTGTGGTTTAATCGGGGTTATTTTGTCATCTATCTCAAGGTCTACCAGTATGGTGTTTTCTTTGGGTGTCTGAGGTTCTGTTGACGTGTTCTGAGGCTGTATCGGTGACCTAGTAAGGCAGGGGTTGACGCTTTAAAAATTCTATTTCCTCCGTATTTTTAGGGGCTTTTGAGTGTCTATAGGGGTAACTGCGGGGTTTACTTTATCCATGGTTTAATAATGTAGGTCAAAACTGTGTGTACACCAATAGCGATCACTCCCTTCAAGATTACGGAGAACTTCTGTTCCCAACCCCCTAGGGGTAGTATCTGTGTTACTAGTTAAATGCTTACGAAAAGTATACTATAATGACCAAACCTAAGATTTATAAATACTTGGACTGAACTCAAAACTTACTAATCTATCCTATATTTAATGTTTTTGTTTTGGGGGTTAGAACCACGTGTACTTATGTTTTGATCAAATAGGGGTGAACGAGGTGTTAAAATGTTTGTACGAGATCCACGATCACAATGCAAATGTTTTTGGTTCCGTAAACGGTCGGGGCTACACAAAAACAGGTTTTATATGTAGAGTCAAGGTAGCAAAAGACAAAAACAAAAATGTTTACACTCTTATTTTTACCCGATAAAGGTAATTCGGGTGACAAATGATTCGTCACGCTGCACTGAACTAGCCGAAACATAAATTAAAGTTAAAAGGTTTAGCCACTTACAGTTTTTGAAGAAATACAGTTGTCACACATTTTGGGTGAAGCACCTACCCCAGAGGGGCTAGAAAACTGCGGTTTTCACCAAAACAGCACTGGGCTTACCTTGCCACTGAAGCGAACAAAAACACCACTAAATATTTATAAAACTATCTAAAAAAACGTCAAATTCACGAGCGTGAATTCTAACGATATTCCTCGCTTCATAACATAGAAAAAAATATATATATAGAAAAAATCGCTTAGATAGCGCTTATGCACTTTAACAGACACATGTCGTTACAGTTAACTGTTGACATTTTTCTTAGTTTATACTATTCACACGTGTCAATGCTTACACGAGATGTCGCAAGACACACATGTTATTTATAAACAAAGTAGGTATAAGTTACAAAAAGATCTTTTGACATCTACTTTGATTATAAAATATATGTCATTTTATATGCATAAACTTTACCAACGTCAAAATATACAAAGACATGAAAAAGATAGTAAGAGATTGGTACAAGTAAAATTTTCGTATTTGGTGCGAAATGCAAACGACAACCCAACGATATCCCATTAAAAACCAGTTTACAAGATATTTGCGACAGAAGTATGGGTTAATATAAAATATATGCAAGTGTGCATACTTTAAGTTGTGCTATCACATTTATTTACAGTTCAATTAATATTAAAAAATGTACGCATTATAAATTAAAACTTAAATATTAACAATTACTACTTTGACGTATATTTTTATATGTGGAATTTGTTATTTTAAACAAAAAAATTATAAGTACCAACTTTTAAAACGTAGGTATTAATCAAGATAACATGCAATGCGCTAACTTTTCGTTGGATTATTCAAATGATAATTATAGTTCTATAATGTGTTTCATATTAAATATTACCCATTCTACCATTTGTTATATTATTTTAAATTTCCTTATATAGCTAATTTACCAGTGGCGTATAATTAGCAGTTATACAAGAACCGTTATCGTTAAAAACAAGTAAAAATGTAAGTTCCAGTTTTTGAATATGTTTATAATTTTTATTCTTTGCTTGCGATTAAAACAATGTTTTGTTTAAATAATTTTTATATGTTCTATTTTTTTTTCTTTTTTCTACAGCAATATTTAAATTTGTCACAACTAGCAATGCAAAACTTAATCGCATTAATCTTTTAATATTCTAGACGAATTAGATTTTTTAAGTAGACTTAATTAAACCAAAATGTATTTGACTTGAGAACCGTATCTAGTTCGACAAAGTTGCTTTAAAGCAAATGCATTTTCAAACGTGATATCACGAAACGACAATAGATGTGGCAACCCTTATTGGTCGAAGTTCTTATAGTTTTAAATTTCTTTATTTTAAAGAAGATTTTTTCTACTTTTATGGGCACATTAAAAGAAAATAAGCGTTTCACCCAGAAATCCAGGTCGCCTCGACACTAATATCAATAAAAGAATATATGGAAAGTGTGAACTTCTGATAAAAATATTGAAAAAAAACATTTAAAAATCTTTTTCTAAAATTTTACTTTTACTTCATGATTAACCTGAAAATTCGGGTAGTACAGTAAAGATAATTTAATAATAAACTTAGCTGTTGGACAAAAAAGTTAAGACGTAGCACGTACATATATGTTTATATACCCATTTCTTCAAACCAAATGACACGCTGTCTCCTCTTATTTGATACTCAAACAAGAAAAAAAGTTTAAAAATAGCTTAAATAAAAGTTATAGATAATAAAATTTCCAACAACTTTCTTTCCATAAATTCGTAATTCATATTCTTGGAGATACAGTTAAAACAATTAGTACCAGATCAAAAAATAGTTTAAACATAAGTATCTAAGTTAACTGGGTAAATAACTTTAAAAAATGTGAAATTTAAATATTATTCCAAATATTACAACAATGAGAAAATCTATGCAAGTTAACAGTTAACAGTCAAAATCAAATGTGCGATTTTATAAATAACACTTATATGCAGTGGTTTCTTGATATCATGTACGGACGGACGGCCGACCGGCCACCACGCAGTTTTTATTATAAGAGTATCTCTAATTTGTCAAAAAAATAAAAAGTGAAACAAGTATTCGGTTTGGAAACCGTTGCACAACTCTCCATCTTATTTATAAGATGCGGAGTAAATATTCTCTGTTCTAAAGCCAGGGTTCTATTGACTATTTCTTAGTATATAAACATGATTTGTACACAATATTAGTAAATTTTAGTATTTAATGTTTTGTGTAATAAAGAAGAATTGTTCCGATTTTGCGTATTTTAAGAACAAAAAAATATAATTTTTTTGTACTATCTATTTATTAAAGTATCTTTTTACATACATTTTTTATAATAAAAACTGAATAAAGCTCAACTTTTGTTAAATTCGGGCAGAACTCTACATACTCCCGATACTAATACACTTGTAAGAACATATAGAAAGATGGAACTTTTGATAAAAAATAATAAAAAACAATGCGTTATAGAAAAATTCTATAGTGTTACGTAATTCATTATTGACCTTGCAATTTGGGTAGTACCGTAAGTGTAAAAAATGTGCGTACCTACGCAAAATTTTTATAGTTACGCACAATTTTGCCCTTCCTGACAGAAGAACGCAATTAAATATAAATTATTAAAATATGAGAAGGAATGAATTTTTACCAATAGGAAAATAAAACTTGAATTTTAGAAAAAACACAAGGTGGCCCACCGAAAACAAAACAGACCGTTTTTTGAAGCTATCTTACATTTAAAAAAATCGCTCGACAGGTAAATTTTTGTTTGACATCTTCCAAAGACAAAGTTGACCCCAAAATATTAACCGGGTGACCCCGGCAGCCCACGTGTAGAAAATCTTAAATGACATGATGAGTCGACAGGTACCTCATATAAAAGCCTTTTCAATTCTCTATACAGCTATATGCATCTAATTTTGGTCAGAGGGCTCCCAGTGCCCCCATAGTTCTATTTTTTAAAACAAAAAAGTCAGAAAATACTGCAATATGGTCGAGAATGCCAATTCATGTTTACAGGAGATATTGATTAACAATAAAGTTTGCCCTGACAAATGAACAGGGTGCCGGTGCCTGTGATGCAAAATCTTACGTATGAGGTGTCACTCCACCCCCATCCCAATTAACATTTTGAGAAGGGGGTTGCCGCTGTTAAAATCTACACAGAAATTTTATCAATACGAGAGGTGAACTTCAAACTTGAATTGATCTTACCAACTAGTTCAGCATTTTCTGCATTTTCTATTAACTTCTAGGAAAAGAGATCCTTGGACCTCCTTAAACCCCCTTTTGAAATTAAAAGTATTTGGATGAATAGAGAATTACAATACATTTCATATGAGGTGCCACTAGACCCGCTTTGTAGATTGAGATTTTTGAGAAGTGGGCTGCTGGAGCACCGTGTTTTATTTGTCAGGGCAAATTTTGTCGTTAATGAATTTCAGTTGTAAAAATGAATTGGCATTCTCGACCATATTGCAGTATTTTCTGATTTTTATTTTTGAAAATAGGGCTGTCTGTTGTTGTTACTTCAGGGTCAACTTTGTCTTGGGAAGATGTTCCCCTCCAAACAAAAATTTACTTGTCCAAGCGTTTTTTTTTTTTTGAAAGTGTAAAATAGCTTCAAAAAACGGTTTGTTTCGTTTTCGTTGGGCCACTCTGTATACAGTGTGTAAATGAATAAAGACGAAAAAATTAAAGTGGTAATTCATTACCGAAAAATAATGTGGGTCTTTCATATAAAAAATTCATATGAGTCATCCCTGCTTAGTTACAGCCCCTTAAAAATTAACAGCATTAAATGAATATTTTTGTGGTATATTCCTATAACTCCAAGAGAGAAAAAGCCATCCTAAAATTTGTTTTTTGGAATTTTTCCTGTTTTAAACAGGAAAAAAGTTCAGAAAAAATTCTAGAGATGACCCCTTTCCCACTTTACAGTTACCTAAGCAGGAGTTGCTCATATACATTTTTTTGGTATAAAAAACCCATATGATTTTGTGACAAGGAAACATCACTTATAGTTTTTCGCACTTATTTATTAACGCTCTGTATATGCTAAGTAAAAATGAGACCAGTTAGTTGTTTTCTTGATATTGTGTTTACATACCGACGGACAGTTAAACGGCCTCCAGGCTTTATTATAATGTACGAACTCTTATTCGTCGATAAAAGTAAAAAAATGAGTAAACATTTTCAGTTTGAATATTGTCGCATAACAAAAATTTTGACAAACATTAAACCGTAGTTGTTGTAAATCATATTTGAACGATATTTTAAATCTCATCTATATACAGGGTGGGGCACTACTAACGAATTATTTTATAGCATAAAACGACAAATAATGTTAGAAATTTTAAAGCATACATATATCAAGATTATTTGAAACCAGATTTTAAAAATATTTTGGATTATACAGGGTGCTCTAGAAACAAGTACCATTTCAAAATTAGATTATTTCAAATGGATCACCCTGTATTTTTTTTCTATTTTTGAATTGTACAATAAAAAATAATGTATGTTCTTTAACATGTCCCTATACCTACTTATTTCCGTTTCTGAGATAAATCGATTTTACCTGATTTGCAGACCCACCAAAAAAATGCAATAACTTCAAGATAAATAAGAACAAGCAACTTTGGTTTACACCACCTTACTAAGAGCCTTCAACATCCCTTTTGCAATATTTATTATTATGTAATGATGTACAGGGTGTTTTTAATACTACCGCATAATACTAACGACTTAAAACTTAAATAACTTGCTTAACTTAAATAAAACACCCTATATTTCTGTAACCTGTTGAAAACTGGAACTAATTACCTTTTAGTCGGTATTAGGGTTACCTACTCCTAACTCTGATAGTTTTCCAGATATTTAAAAATTTACAATTTACGATGTACTGGAGTATAAGTTACCTGTGACATATGCGCAATATGGAAATTATCTTGCAACTTTCAGTTTTAAATATTTACCTTAAAATATTTATTTTTTTAGAAAAAATATACAGAAATGTGCTTATGACTAGTATCTCGGGCTCTAAGAGTCAGTCGAGTTACGAACACCGGTCACAATTTACTCATGTTTAACAACAGCAACAGTTATTTGGTACATCAAAAATCGATCATACTGTAAACATCGACAAACTTTAACTTGTTAACTAAGAGTATAATACAAATCGCTCTAATACGATAATTTCGAAAACCATTATTTTTAGAATTTTTTAACAAAGTTACCATTGTTTACAATGTCATCAATTTTGCTGAAACTATTAACGGTTGCTGTTGTTTGTGACAGGTGGGCTTGATTCCACTGACTCTTAGAGCCCGGCATAAGTCATAAGCACATTTCTGTTATTTTGTTTCGAAAAAATTTTTTTTAAGTTTAATATTCAAAGCTGGATTGGCCTATACAATAAAAATGTTTGCAAGATAATGTTCATTTTACTGATATCTCACAGGTAACTTAAATTCCAGTAAATTCTAAATTGTTAAACTAGCAAATTTTAAAATATCTCGAAAACTATCAGAGTTAGGGTTTGTAACCTAATACCAATTAAAAGGTAACTAGTTTCTAATTCCAACAAGCTACAGAAATGCAGGGTGTTCCATTTAAGGTAAGCAAGTTATTTAAGTTTTAAGTCATTAGCGTTATGCGGTAGTATTTAAAACACTCTGTACATCATAACATAATAGTAAATATTGCAAAAAGGATGTTGAAGGTTCTTAGTAAGGTGATGTAAAACAAAATTGCTTGTTCTTATTTATCTTGAAGTTATTGCATTTTTTTGGAGGGTCTGCAAATCAGGTAAAATCGATTTATCTCAGAAACGGATGTAAGTTGGTATAGAAACATGTTAAAGAACATACATTATTTTTTATTCTACAATTCAAAAATAGAAAAATACAGGGTGTTTCATTTAAAATAACCCAACTTTGATATAGTACGTGTTTCTGAAGCACCCTGTATAATCGAAAATATTTTTAAAATGTGGTTTCAAATAATCTCGATATATGTATGCCTTAAGATTTCTTACATTATTTGTCGTTCTAGTGCTACAGAATAATTCGTTGGTAGTGCCCTACCCTGTATATAATTTCCTTGAAATCTCTGTCTGTCTGTTTATCATCTCCTCCAAGGTGTTTAAAAAAAGCGGAATACACCATTCGATAGAGGATTTTAAGGACGTATGGATGCAAGGGTTTTTGAAACTCTAATTCTTCCCAAACTTCAAAATTAAGTTTTGTTTTTATTACCAAATATGTTTGTCTTGACAAAACAAACATCTTTTGTATACATCATTTTGACCTATGACCTTAAGGTCAAAAGTTATAAGTCAAAATTCATGCGTCCGTAGGAGTCATTTTATAATACGTGTATTTATAATTTGTGTATAGTTCTGTTTGAATAAGCATTGTACAATACAGGGTGTCCCAAATAAGAGTGATTGATTTTAAACATAAATTCCTAGCTTATTAACCCTCCGTTACTAACATTCGATCTAAGAGACCGATCCATCCGAAAATTGCCGATGACTTTTAAACAATAAAAGTGGGGATGTTGCGACTTTCGGTACCTTCCTAAATCATGCTCAGTAGTTCACTGTTTAAAGCTCTAAAGTATAGTTACCATATAATAAATTTTATTGCTCAATTGATGTCTGTGACCGATGTTAGTATTTGCGGAATAAAATATAAGTGACTATTAATGTTTGAATTGCAATACTAGTTAACCAATATTGAAGATGGCTTTAGGAAATTATGAGAAAGAACAAGAAAGGTTAATGCGGATGTGGAAAGAATTAGAGAATGAACCGGATGTTGGGAGACAATTGATGATTGCGATAGTCTAACAGATGGTGAGATGGAAATTATCGACACTGATACAAGCTCTGAGCAAGATTTTGATAATGAGAATGAAAACGTTGTAGCCATTGCACCGGAAAGCACTTCAATACATTCCCATGTTTTTATGGAAAAGACGGTATTACTAAATGGCGAAAACATGGTATCAATCAATCAGCTATTCGAACACGTTATCAAAATATGTAACACAACTACCTGGTGTCAAGGGGATTGCACGTGAAAAAAGAATCCGTTAAATATTTGGAGTTTATTTATCACAGAGGACATGTTGGAGAGAACTGTAGAGTGTACAAATAAGTACATACATTTGATGTCATACGACTCATCGTACAGAACCGCCAAAGCAACGGATGTAATCGAAATAAAAGCGTTAATAGGTCTTCTCTACATATCTGGTGTGACAAAAAGTAATCGCCAAAATGCAACCGATTTGTTTAGAACAAATGGACTGTCAATGGAGATTTATCGGTTAACTATGTCCTTGGAGAGATTTAGATTTCTTTTTGCAGAAACATACGTTTTGACGACAAAACTACACGAAAAGAGCGTGCTCAGTTTGACAAGATGGCACCTATTCGCGAATACTTTGACAGTTTTACGGCAAATTTACCTAAACATTATTCATTATCTTCATTTACAACGGTAGATGAGATGCTACAAGGATTCCGGGCAGGTGTAGTTTTAGAGTATACATTGCAAATAAACCCCGAAAATATGGTGTAAAGTGTACGCATTGGTTGACGCTAAAATGTACTATACAAGTTCAATGGAAGTGTACTTGGGAAAACAACCTAAAGGACCCTACTACCTTGATACATCAAATATCGCATTAGTGCCTCGATTGTGTCGACCAATTTTAGGAACTAAACGAAATGTAACCATAGACAATTTCTTTACTTCAATGGAATTGGCAGAGACGCTGTTGAAGGACCATAAATTAACTATAATTGGAACACTGAGAAAAATAAAGACACATCCCACCTACACTAGTAAACGTTCAACGTCCAGAGCATACCAGCATGTTTGCTTTTCAAGACCACGCTACTCTAGTTTCTTACATTCCGAGGAAGAACAAAAATGTTTTACTATTATCGACAATGCATTTTTCTGATACCATAGACCAATCTACTGGAAAACCTGAAATTATTTGTGATTATAACAGCACTAAAGGTGGAGTTGACGTTGTGGACAAACTGTCCGAATCATACAATTGCGCCAGAGCTACTTGTCGCTGGCCAATGGTTTTATTTTATTGCACACTGAATGTAGCAGGTATAAATGCATACATTATTTTAAATCAAATAATAATATAACTGGAAGTAACGTAAGTAGAAAGGCTTTTCTAGAAAATCTAGGATTTGATTTGGTAAATGACCATATAAGACGCCGAGCAGTACAAGAAAATAGAACAATTCGCTCTAGATTGTCGGAAATGTTAAGTATCCCGGAAAAATCCCATGAACCATTAGGCAGTATTTATGGTAGATGCAGCTACTGTTCCAGCAAAAAAAACAGAAAGACAAAATATAGTTGCTACCGTTGCCGTAGATATATGTGTTTGGAACACATAACCTCCATATGCAGAGAATGTAGCATGCCTCAAGAGTAAATATTTTATTACCTTATTATTATCGTAGTTAGTTTAAAATATTGTTTAAAAATAATTTTACTTTGTTTCATTTATTATAATGTTCTTTTCATTACCTTTACTATGATTTTGGTCATTTGCTACTTTAACATATGATTTTTGTTGGACATTGTTTTTTTTAATTGCAATAGATTTTTTAATAAACGTGTGTATTCAGTAAACAAATCTTTTATTAAAATCGTTCTAAAACGAAGATACACTACTGAGAAGCAAAAATTATTTAACGGTCTTAGGGACCGATGTTAGCGACTATGTCTTATCAAGCCATGTTAGTAACGGAGGGTTAATTGCTCCAAAGAGATGGGGTTTTCACTAGTTTTACTAGTTTATCAAAAAGATTTTTGTAGGTTTGGCTGGCATTGCATCTCATCAACACAGGGTGTTTTACTAATGTTGCTCAAATTCAAAGGGAAAATATGTTTTATTTTAAATAGAACACCTATAATTTTTGATCTCATTCGAAAGAGCAATCATTCTACTTTCCAATAATGTATAGTTTTTTATCTTTTGTTTCATTAACAATAAAGATATTCGAGGTTTCATAGTAATAGTATTATTTTTAATTTGTAGTTTTATATGAACGTATTTTGATAATATGACCGTTTGACGCATAACAAAATCATTTTTAAGTCTGTTTCATGTAGTATGCAATTTTAATTACGTAAATAATTGCCTTAACAAATCAGACAAACAGTTCATTTAGTAAGAAAACATAATAACATAATAACATTATTCAATACAACAAAAAAGTTACAATAAATGCTACATAAGCTTACCCTCTTCGTTTTACGCATAACTCTAAGCGAAACTTTAAATTTTCAAATGAATTTTCTAACATTTCTTGCACTAAAAAATATTTCTCACGTTTTGCTTCTGAAACGATCAAAAAGCGGACCTAAAGAAAAGACCAAAACGTTGTTTCCCCGAACATTTTTCAGATTGACCAAACACACTACACATACATTCCTAAAAGTTGATTAACTAACTTGAATTTTACTTAAATGTTTTTATGCATCAAGTAAACCATAACTTTACTAAATGGCTTTCATGGCCTTCTCGCAATACTGAGAAATTGATGTTTTTCCGAAGAAGTTGAAATTGTAGATTTTACAGATCTTTGAAAAAGAACATTTCAACCCATGCTCATTTTTGTTTCAAATGGAAACATGTTGGTACACAAAAAATCTCAGAATTTGTTAACTTTTGTGATAATAATAAGGACTGTAAAGTACATGAAGAATTAAATAAAAACGAATAAATAAGTCGTGTATTTATTTATGATTTATAGATGCATAAAAACATTTGTGTCAAAGTTTTTCGACATTAAACTTACGTAATAGCATTATAGCATTACATTCATAATTACTTCTAGATTCTAAAAAAATGAGTAAATACACCTAGCGTTCCATTTAAGAAAGCAATGTAATTATTTCTGAAAAACCGGAAGTGTTTACTAACAACTGCTTGACTTCAGCATTTGACATTTAATATCTACAATACCAACTTTTATTCTTATCCATTAAAAAAATAAGCGTTTTGCGCAGAACTCACATCGTTCTGATCTTAACAAACGTGTAAAAGAGTATAGAAAGTGCGGCGATATAAAACATTTTGAATCAAGAAAAGTGCACCGCAAAGGTATTTTAAAACTTAATTTCAAATTTTAGTAACGACCAACAGTTGTTAAATGTATCTAACTGATAAGTTATTAATACAAACGTTTGCTGCTACCTACTACCATTCCTACTCGGGACAAAACGAGGTTCGCACACATTTCTTTTTTAACGTGAGTTGAAAATAAAAGAGGATATGAAAATTGCTTTGTAGAGGAAATAGTTTAACCAAACGTTATAGACAATAAAATTGTATTCTGTATAATTAATAATGTCGGAGATATTGTAAAACAATTAGTGTCCCGTGATAGTCATCATCTCAGTAATTACTTATCTGATCAAAAATTGTTTAAACAAAGTCGTGTACAATTAAATTATAAACAACTTTTATTTGTAGAAAAAATGTGCTAAAATGAATATTTTTGTAAATATTCCAAAACTTCTAAAATATATTCAATGCTCAAAATATAACCAGATATTCACTATTATAAATAAAACCCATATGTCAAGTTTTATAAATATGTGACTGGTAGTTTTATTGATATCTTGTTTACATACGTTTACAATTAGTTAATTATCATAACATAAATTGGAACGACTTATTTAGAGACAATTATCTTAATCAAAATATTTTCTATAATGTTATCATTAATGGCGTATCTCTCCATGTTCCAACAACTAAATCAATGAATACAAGATTTCCGGTTTGGTTTTCTACAGAATCAACAAATTTAATTAAAGAAAATATTAATATTTAAGTGAAAAAAATATAAAAAATTAAATTGGATTATCTCACTTTCGGTCAGTTGCAGTGTCCAATATTTTATTAGATATTTTATTAGAAAAAGAAAACAAGGAAGAAATTTCATCCCTGGTTACTTTCAACAGTATAAAAGCTGTAGAAAACAAAACAAGTATCTAGTTTATAATCACTATTTCTCATCAATCTTTACTTTTACTCTATTTCGTTTTCTTTTATGAAATCAAATACTGATGCTATCCAATTGACAGGATTTTGATGTATTGTCAGTCTATAAATACTAATAAGGGTCCTGGACCTGACAGAATACCATCAATATTTATTAAAAAATTATGCAATGTGCGCACGCCGCTTATGTTAATTTTTAATTCTTCTTTATCAATCGGCATTTTCCTAGTGTTTGGAAAACTTAGCATGTTATACCAATATTGAAAATCGGCAATACATTTGTTGTTAAAAACTATAGATCAATTTCAATTCAATCTCAATTTGCTAAATTATTTGAAAAACACATTTTACCTGAAATTTTTATTTTACAATTAAACACCGACTATTATCAGAACATAATTTCATTAAATTTAAATCAATAGAAACAAATTTACTTGAATACACAATTGAATCCATGGGTAATGGTAATCAAATTGATTCAATTTATACCGATTTTAGCAAAGCGTTTGATAAAATAAAGCAAGGTGTTTTTAAATGAAAAGTATTTTGAAAGCATTAGTGAAAACCTTCTTACGTAGAAAACCTGTTTGAATAAACAAATATTATTCAAATTAGCTACATATACCATCAGGGTACTACAAGGTTACTTCTAAGTCCTTTGCTTTTCAAATTTACATAAATGATATTATATACGTACACTCATGAAATTTAAAACTTGAACACCACAATTTCTGTAAACAAAAGTTTGCACATTGTGGAGCGGGCTTAAGGGTATCATTTACAATTCTAACAGCAGGTAGTCTCAGCAGGGGTTATCTTATAGAAGGATTGTAGAATGAATCATTACACTAAGCACGTTTTAGAAAATAGGTAAATTTACGTTGCTTACTTAATTTTTTCTTTAAAGAATATATTTGAAGGTATCGCTAATTAAACACCATAGCTCGATTAATTATCGAATCAAAATTTTGTTTAGGAAATGTTTACAAAATAAAATTAGAAATAATTTTGATTTAAAAAACATCTACAAACAATAACTTTTAAATTAAATCAAAAACTAAACATGGTTATTTGGGTTCACTGATTATTACTTATTTTTAAATAAATTATTATTTTATTGCATTTACATGTAAGCCTAATTATATAATTCGCGATTATAAATTCATTAATTTTACCTTAATTCGAGTATAGCAAATAAGGGATTTAGGAAACATTTTTGATTCCAAGCTCTTATTCGACATGTAGAAAACATCACTAATAAAGCATGTAGATCTCTAGGTTTTATATTCCGCTTTACTAGAGGATTTCAGTACTCTTAGAAATGATGATATTCGGAAAAACAGCTGAATGTAGAGGCGCTTTTCATAAACAAATATGGTTGCTCGAAACAGGTTAAACACCGATACGTGCATTGTGGATAGTGTATATTCGTACCTATGGATGTTTTGGATGTTTTAATGCAATTACAATAGTGCAATGAGTTCAAAAAACACGAAAAGAAGGAATAAGAGTAATTCCTATTGCTCTGTGTCGCAGTGTAAAACCTATTATGAAGAAAACGTGTCCTTTCATAAATTCCCGTCTTTGGATAAACAATTGCGTCTCAAATGGATTCATGCACTGATGATTGGCAAAGTAGTAAGTCGAACGATGTTAGTTTGCAGCCGACATTTCAGAGAAGAAGATTTTTCTTCAACAGACGTAAGTAAAAATATCAAAATTGTGAATTTCTTATTTCTGTTTCTCACTAATATTGTTACATACTAATAGACGTAAAATAGATGGTGTATCTCTTTATTTTGCTAATCTGTGCAAAACACTTTTTTTTATCCTCTCTCCTATTTGTGAGGCTAGGTAAAATAATCTTTACCTGACTTAGGTGGATGGCTAAATGTAGTAAATTTAAGCAAAAAAAATTCACTTGCACATACTATTTCGTGGCCAGTATATTATCAGTGTATTTATTTATATTTCGATCAGTGAGAAGTGGCTAAAGTAAACATTCACAATTTTGATTGTTTTTAACAAACTGAAAGAAAACTATTTGCTTTTTTCTTTTTGCAGAACACGTTAACAAAAAATTCCGTTTGCCATCCCAAAATTTGCCTACAATTTCCAACCCAAAACAAGTTAATGAAGGTTTAATGACACAAAGGAAAAATCAAACGGAGAGGCGACAAAAATTAAGGTAAATATATGTGCCATAAGAAACACCTGTAACAATATTTGAATTTCAGTGAAAAACGTAATGAAGAAATGTCCACTGACCGAAATCCCTCATCGGTTATGGAGGAGCAAAGGTAAAATAAACTGTGATTGTTATTGGCAGATAATTCGTACACATAAAATAATTGCTTTTAGAGTTTTTAATGAAACTAAAGTTGAGGTTGCTGATATTTTGATGTCGTTGCCCAACACTATGATAGACCCTCAAGAAAAAGAGCGTAAGGAAGTGACATATGAAGACAAGAGAGTGCAAGTGAATACATATGAAGAATTTGATCAATTTAATATTACAGACATGATTAATTCTGATTATAAATTACGAATACTTACAGGCATCCAAAATTTAGCATTATTAAACGTTCTTGTTGAAGCAGTTCTTTTTCAAAATAAAAGTAAATTAAAATGGGATGTCAGGAAATACGTAATATTATGTTTAATGCGGTTAAAGTTAGATATTCCTTTTACTGCTTTTAGTATTTTTTTTAATGTAAGCCCCGGAACAGCTCAAAATCAATTTAGAAAAGTACTAAAATATCTAACTGTATGCATAAAACATATTATTGGATTTTCTTGTAAACAATAAATACAAAAAAATCTGCTAGTCTGTTTAAAAGAATTCAGTAACACGCGATTAGTGTTAGATTGCACAGAGATTGAGGTTCAAAAATCTCATTGTTTAAAATGCAGAATTAGAGCTTATTTATTTTATAAAGGAAAGCATACTATAAAATTTTTGGTTGGAGTTGCTTCCTCTGGACTAATCACTTTTATTATTTTTGATCGAAAAAGAATGTATTGAAAGGGGCATTAAACTAATACGACCACCGTTCCTTAAAAAAGGAGACAACTTTCAAAAGACGATGGAAAAAGAACTGCACAAATTGCTCGCGCTAGAGTACACATAGAACGGGTAATTCAAAGAATTAAACTTTTTAGAATTTGTAAAAATGTTTTCCCCTGGAAAATGACTCCATATATAAATAACATAATGGTTATAATTGTAGCTCTAACAAACTTATCTAAACCAATTTTGTCAAATGATAAGTTCTGAATTGTTTTAAAATTGTATCTAGGTACTTTATTTTGTAAATATACGAGGATATATTGAAAAATTCTTAGCCTATTATAGAACCAAACAAAATTTCAATGTCAAAATATTTTATCACTCAACATATTCTCCTCTTCATTGGATACATTTATTACAGCGAACCTGCAACGTCTCTAGAACTTTAAAAAAATGTTTCTTCTTGCTCTGCAAACCAGACCTCTACAGCTTCTATTACCTCCTCGTTGGAAAAAAATGTACGACCTTTTAAACTTTTTTGAGTTGAGGAAAAAGGTGATAGTCGGACGGAGCCAAATCGGGTGAATAAGGAGGGTGTTCTAGTAATTTAAACCCTAAATTACGAGTTTCTTGCATGACAACATGAGATTTGTGTGCAGGGGCGTTGTCCTGCAAAAACAAAACATCTTTATATAGCTTTCCGCGTCTTTTCTTTTTAATATTTTTCCGTAGAGTGGTCAGTAATGTCGAATAGTAATCTCCAGTTATTGTTCTACCCTTATCCAAAATCAATCATGATTACTCCATGGCAATCCCAAAAACTAAAGCAAGAACTTTTCCAGCAGATTTGGACACGAAACTTCTTATAGTCTGTTTTCCATCGATTGTTGCTTTGTTTCTGGATCGTAGAAATGTACCCAAGTCTCATCCATAGTAACAATTCGGTTTAAGAAGTCTACATCGTTTTCAAATCGAGCACAGATCGAACGCGATGTTTCTACCCTTGCACGCTTTTGGTCAACATTCAAACATTTGGGGATCCATTTTGCAGCAATTTTTCTCATGTACAAATTGACGTGAACCATATGATGAACGCGTTCGTATGAAATATTCAGTGCTTCAGATATCCGTTTAGCCCAATTCGACGGTCTGATAAAATCATGTCATGAACTGCATCGATATTTTCGGGGACTGACACAGAAACTGGCCTTCCCGATCGGTCATCATCTTCAATGGAAAATTTACCTCTTTTGAAGCTTGCATTCCAATTTTTGACGGTCGCATACGAAGGACATTGATCACCAAGGGTATTAAGCATATCTTCACGTAAATCTGCTTACCTCTTAACCCTTTTAAATACAGGTACTTGATGATGGCTCGATACTCCAATTTTTCGATTTTCACAATTTCGGTGGACATCTTTTTTCATTTAATTTATTGCGTGACTCTGGTTTACTTTTTTGACGTCAAACTTTACACTGACACTTCTAATAAGTTATTGTTCGTTGCTATGGTAACGGAATATTTTGTTTATGCAAGGAACTGGTCTAGGCTAACTAGATATCAATACATCCTCGTACTATATACATGTACGTTTAAGCAGTAATTGTTGTTAACAGATGAATTCAACTGACTTTGGTTTTACACAAATTTACATAAAAACTCCTTAAAAACGACTATCATGTTTATTTACACAAAACATGTAACATTTCTATTAAAGAAAATTGTTGTTAATTTTGTTAATAAAATTTTGCAAAAATCTTTATCTCTTTCAATTCTTTCCAAATAAATTGAGTTATCATGGCTACTAAATAATAGTGAAGTCACACAACAGAAAGGTTTAAGATACACATGGCCAGCTGGACTGGTGCAAAATATGTATGTTTTCTTTTTAGCTTAAGACCTTCATTTGCGGACTTCATGTAATCTAGCTGCGGCAGACAATCCATGATGGTTTGGGTGGCACCTAATAAAAACAAAGATATCAAATAATAATTGATTTGAAATTTTGTTACTAACAACAGGGCATTTTATCTCAAGTAGCCGTACTGGTTGGGAGTCTGACAGTACAATGCCATCAGGGCTACAAGCAAGCCAGGGATTTCCATGACAAATTGCCAGCCATATTCAATTACATCTTCATTTTCAAGATGGGACCGATAAATTCACGGGCATTTCTCTCTTGTTGTAATCCATATTTTGTGGCATAATTTCCTACAAAAGACTTTGGGTAGAAATACTTAGAGGCCTTTGTTACCCAATCGTCGTTTGCATATGTAAATATACCATTGCATCTTGTCCCTAAAATTATTATTTCATTTATTAAGTTTGTGCAAGAAAATTATCATGTACCAGTGATTCTGAACTGTCGTTCCTGTTGCCATTTTCTTCGCTACTTGCCATTGCTCTGCAAATTTCATAAGCATCACAAGGATATAATGCATTATATGTGGAGATGCAGCAGGATTTTAGTTTTTCCACCACCACATCTAAAAGCATCTGGTTGAATTTTGAGAACTCTACGTTTCTGCAAATGATCTTCCAGATGTTATTCCTAAAAACAAACACACAAAACAGCAGCAACAACACTACAATAAATATTTGTAAGTTGCAATGACCAAAATCGCATGGGCTTGATATGTGCCACTATTATATTCCTACAATACAACCTGACAGTCCTCTGCTGATGTGATTTCAGATGCAGCCGATATGGAGCTCCGCGTATGTGGCAGGTAGTTTCAGATTCTTGGGAGACTAAAACATTTCAAAAATTATCTCATTTTGCTTTTTTTAAAAGTCCTTACATACCTGCAAAGCATTTCTGCATTATTTCTGAAAGCTGATCATTTTCGATTGGTTTATCTTCGTGTTCCATCTCAACATGGACGTGGCAAAACTGCTCAAGGGGCAAACGTTTCTGCACTCTCTTATCCCATTTTTGTTCTACATCTGTGCAAATCAAAGTTGCCAGATCTTGAGCACTACAAACATTACATTTATTAAATGGACTTAGCTGTTATTAAAGTCAACGAACTAATGGACATAGAACAAAGTGGCTACAATGTGCTTGCACTGCTCCCTAGCACCAGCTTTACAACTGCAGCTACATCTCCACTGTTTATAATCTATAATACTTCACACGTTTTTTGACCATGTGTTATGATATAAAACGTTGCATTCAACTCAGTAGTGTATAAATTGAACGCTTTGTGATCCCGTAATACTCGGATTTTAATTTGCCTGCCTGGGACCACAAAGCGTCTGATTCACACACTAATTCGTTAAAGAAATAACTATTATTTTATTAAAAAGCTAATACTACTACTATTAGATTGTAACAACGTTCCTGAAAAATCTCCGAATATAATTTCTATTTTATGGGCACAGCATTTATTTGAGACGTGATGCAATGAGCTTCAACTTTGTCTACACGCACAAGACCGCAGCTCACAATGTGTTCACCCTCATATAATTGAATTCCCAATTACAGTGGCCGTTTTTTGTTGCACTCATTGTTTACATAGGCAATAATGTTTGATAATGTAATTAACATTGTAAACTCTTACAAATCAATGAATATAGCACACAAAATTCTAATAACCTTGATAACTTACTACAAAACACGTGAGAATCAATCCTGTTTCGAGTGTTTTGGCTGTCTGCCGCTAGGGTGTCACCACTGTTCCTTGCGTTGCCGAATTATGCTTACGTGTTTAGTAAACTGAATTATGATCATCTATTTGGAACCTCCATTATCGTAGATATATAAACTTTATTGAAAAAGTACAAAAAGTCTTTCAAAAGTTCAAATCAAAGTAATGTAATTTAAATTACATTAATCATGCATCTGTTTGTGTTTATTTTAAACTTAGACTTATATCTGATGAGAAACGATATTTTAACTTTATATAACATTGTAAATAGTATATATCAAAATGCCAATGTACTATCATTCACACAAATTAATAATCCCTCATATAGTACTCATTCACATTTTTATTTTCATCTCCATTTGCGCGAACAAATATATTGCAATGGTATGAAATTGTTTAAATAAAAAAAAATAAAAAAATTTAATTCGAGACTCCAATTTGTTTAAACATTTTATCTTAGGAGTTTGAGTTCGTTAAACAAAACACTAATGGTTTTAGAATAGCAATTTTAATTAAAACAAAGGTAATATTTTACAAAACAAATACAAACTTAATGTTAACGGTTTGATTATGATGCGTGCACGTTACAGCAAAGTTGCTTACATTTACGTACGTGAACGCTTTCACGAGTCGACACTAGATGTCGAAAAAACTTATCGTTTAAATATTGTGATCCCTCTAGTAGGGCATATAGTCGACAGCACACGTTTGTACAATAGTGAACTTACACTCAAGTTCTCTCACTCTTGAAGAGTCCCAAAGGACGAAACAGCTGTCAGTGATTTCTCAGTGTTTGTTTTGCTATTGTACAACCTCTTGCGTACTTTACTGCAGGCGATTCGAAATTTTGTATACTTGCCAACTGTTATGTTGGCTATAATTATTGAAGAATCGACTATGTAACTGCTTTACATACCTGTCGGCAAAGTTGCTTACATTTACGTACGTGAACGCTTTCACGAGTCGACACTATATGTCGAAAAACTTATTTACAAATGCTACAAATAACAACTTAATTTATATTTAATTATTACTTTAATTAATTAAATAAAAAGATTTATTTATACAATATAAATCAAATTTTTTTGTATAAATCGGTTTTAGAAATCTTAAACTTTAATTATCTTAACTTTACGTTTGATTTAAATAGATGAATTTACTATAAGTTCAACGTCAATGCAAATGATTCAAATAAACAAATATTTTTTATTAATGAAAATAATTCCTTCAGTGAAATATATTCTCCAATTCCAAGATTATATTCCTTTTATAATCAACATGTACCAAATGAATTTGACATATTTAACCTTATTTATACATTATTAAGACATAAAATATTAAACATTGTCTAGATCACATTTTCAGTTTACTATTTCTGGCTTTAGTAATACTCTCTTAAGTGTAATTATTTTTTTGTTTGATGTGTATATTACAAGCTGTACTTAGTTAATTACAAAAAAGTACAATAAGTTTGATTATAAAAAATGTTTATCTGTATATTACATCCAAGATATTTAAAGTGTTTTTTTGTTTTAGATATCTTACACTGCAATGCCTACGAACAACGATCTATTTTATGTCGAAAGATTGGGTTTGAAATTCATTGGAGTTGATTTGTCAACATCAAGCAGTCTCATGTACAAAATATACTCATTTTTTGTAGTATTTGGAATTATAACCACCTACACTGTCTTATTGTTTTTAGATTTACTTGAAAAGAATATGAACGACGTTTTAGGTAGTTGGGTAACGTTTACTGGAAGTTTTGGAAGTAAAGACTGGTTTAACTTAGATTAAATCTACATTTATTTTCTAAATTCTAGCTTTGATATTATTTGCAACAACAAATTACAATCGCGTTGCTATATATAACTTTTAATCAAACTCTCTCAATTTCCTTTTATTCCGGAAATTACAAACACTGCAAACGTCAAACTTTTTCAAAAATGGTACAAGTTTAAAAATCTTCAAGTATGTAAGGAAAATTAAAACGCCCAAATTGTAATCATTTTGCACTTGTAGATGCTGACATTTGTGGTTTTGATTGTGTTTTCTGTCGGAGTCCAAATGGTATATTCTGTTGTACTACGGTTAACAAAATCAAATCCGATGGATTGGAAGATGGGCTATGGGCAATTTCTATTATCGATATTACTTACAGTCCTAATTTTGAATTAATTTATTTGTATCAGTTCACTTCTGTTATGTATATTGTCACTTATATCGTTATATTCACTGTAGTAATATCTGGAGTATTTAACTTTATTGCTACTCAATTTAGAATTTTGCAGAATAATTTAAAAAAGTTGATAGTCAAACGCAACCAAAATGAAAAGATAAGCGTATGTAATGAGTTTGTACAATAAAAAAGATTTCTCAAATGCGTTAAGACAAAACAAAAATATTTTAAAATATAAAAATAATTTCGAAGTACTTGAAGAAGAATGAAATAATTTTGCTTTTTATATACCACGCCAATTAATCTGTAAACCTGTCATTCTAGTTTGTCCTATCTACACTGTCAATCCTAAACTTAGGTATTAGAAATTATTTCTGCTATTATTAAAAATAAATATGGTTATGATGAAACATCAACCTAATTAGCCAATTGTTAATCTTATGTAATGCTAAAATGGAATCACGTTCAAGCAAAGACAATCGAGATTGTTGCTATTCTACGTTTGGTATATTATTGGGATGTCTTATCCTTGTTGTATTGATATTAAAAGTAAAAAGTTTAGTTTGAGTTGTAGATATTTTTGTACTTATTGGATAGGCTCAACTACAGCCTGCTCGAAAGAAAATTTGATTCTTGGAACATATTCACAACAGTGACAACGGCTGAGTGACGTATATAGGATTAATCTGAAGTAGAAAATGGCTCATAAAATAAACCCGACTGATTTTCATTATAGAAGTCTTGACGTGAACATTATAAATAGTAAGAGTGATTTTTGTGGTTAGAATATTAGACAGAAGCGTTACCAAAGTAAAAGCAGATAGAATACGAAAGAGTGAAAAAAATACTATAATTTTTGGTAAAAGTATAGTGGAAACCATAAAGGAGAACATAAATAATTTTCATGATCGTTTTCAGAACTTAAGAACAATTTTAAAAGAAAAGTCTTTTACATTGGCAAGTAGGAGAGCAGTCAAAAAAAATCAAAAAATGTCTTTAATTTCATGAAAAACATTTGACATTGCAAAACGTTTTTTTTTTTCAATTGAAGTTGATCTGTTTTGAGGAACTTTAAGAAGCCACCTCGCAATGATTTTAGAGTTAAAGTCATTCCAAGTTGTAGAAGTATCATTATTCTTCCTTTTTTCGATCATATGTTCTGAAAAGGAAGATAAAAACTGTGGATTGTTAATTTTTTCTTATGAACAGAATTGTATTTTTATTTGATCCATTTGTTGGTGTGGATAGAGATAAATTCGATTAATAGACAACAAAATAACAAAATTTATAGGAGGAGATAAACCGGAATAAAATACAACATAGGCAAGTAACTAAGTAACACGAAAAGAGCATATAATGGGTAATACATAACGAAGTAACAGGATAATAGAAATAACCTGCAAATTTAATTAATTAAAATAAAAAGTCTAACGGTAGCTAAATAGAGTAAGATATAAATAACAAAGAAAGAGAAATCGATGCATAATTCGCAAACAGAAACGGCAACAAACAGTAATATGCAAACTCGAAAATAAAATATGAAAAAAGCAGCATAGAATATTAGTAGTATGAAAGGAAAAGAAATAGAATTGGAGAAAGAATAAAAAAAATGGGACTAGAAATATTCGGAATACCGGACAAAGAAAAGGGGAAAATATGTAACGTTCTGATCGTTCACTTCTGAGATAGGAGTCTCAAAATTTTTTATGTGCCTAATGAGACTTACCGAGATGAAATACAAAACCAACGGTCAAATTTTATCATAGATTTAGTTGGCAGTTATCTCCGAATTGATGTTATTAAAGAGATTCCGTTACAATTTAATTTCTTTGGCCAGAACACACAAATATAAGACAAAATTAATTACATAATAAAAATGAAATAAAGGATTCATATTTGAAAATCGTGAAATAAATTTTAAACGTTAAATCAATATAAAAATAACTAAATATTATAAGCATTATTTGATTTGAATTTGAATCCCATTTCTTACATTAAATTTAATTTAAATTTTTGAATGATAATTAATTAAAAAAGCAATTTCAATAGATACGCTAAGGTATTAAATTTTAAAACGCGAATATAAACAGAATTGAATACTTAAGTGAAATGCAAAAAAATGGCGAATGGTCGTTGCCCTTTTTTGCGATATTGCTGATCAGCGTTGTTTTAGAATTTCAACGTTTTGATTCTAGGAAGTTATACATATTTAGAACGATTCCATAATTATTTATCCATTTCTGTATCCTCAAAAACTTGCAAGAGATACGAAGTTAAATGCGTTACGACAGCAAGAGAGCACAGGTAACGCAATGCACATCGGCAAACAACGTAAGGCAGTACAATAATGCAAAAAAATAAGAAGAATACAAAAAAGCAAAATAAGCACCGTTACATAAACAAATATTAACAAAATATTGCTTACTAAAATTACTTTTTGGGCCTTTAGGTAGAGATAATTAAGATACAAACGGTAGATGCCTTCACCTTCACCGTAAAATCTAACAATACAATCTTTCGGAATCACACACGGTTTTGGGCGTTGCGCAATAAAAAAAAAGATAACTTTTGCATTAAATGAATAAATGTAGAAAGCATATACATAGTGAATTAAAATTAGATATTCAGTAAAGATGATAAAAGAAGGAAAATCAAAACAAATTTTGAAATGATGTAACAGAAATAATAAGACAAATAAAAGAAGAAATATACATAATAACAATAAATAAACAAAAAGTTTAACAATCAAGTGGGTAAATCCTTTGAGAAATACAAAGCAGTACTAGGGAAATATAGGTATGTAAATAAAAAAAAATGGTAGATTTCTGCATGTACATGATTTAATAGTAATACACAAATAAAAAGAAAATTGTAGAAGAAGATTGGGTATAACAAGGACAGAAGGAATATGCGGGAAAGCAAGAAAAAAATAGTAGAAACAGTCATCGTGGTGTGCAAAAAAATCAAACAAAAGATTAAGAAAGAGAGGCATAGAGAAATTAGAAGAAGAACAGACGGAAACGATTAAACAAATAATCTAAATTGCAAAAAAAAATTGAAAAATGCTTAAAAGAAAACCAAAGACTATATACAACATTGAAAAGTTTAAAAACAAAAAAGACACAGAATGCAAGAATAACAAAAAACAAGGCGGAGAGATGGAAGAAACACTTTGAAAAATTACTATATGAGCCCGAAAAAGAGAAAGAAACTAAAAACAAAAATAGATTAATATATAACAAAATCATTAGATAATTTTAAAAGCATGATTATTTTTATAGTTTGTTTTGAACTAAATAACTAATTTTAATTTTAGATCAAAGATAGTAAATTTTGTCTGAATAAAAAAATTAAAAATATAGTCAACTATCATCAAGAAATAATTAACATTAAAAACGATTTAGAGACGATATTTACATTTGCCGATTTTATGCATGCTTATTCTAACACAAATTCTTAATTGTTTGGAAATCTACCAAGCGCATTTGGTTAGTATTTAAAATTTAATTCATAAACTGTAAACATAATTTTAAATTCTAGTTGCCTGCTGAAGATATTCAAACCGTGAGAGTTCTGGTGGAAGTGTTTGGTGTGTGTTTTCCTGCACTTCTAATATGCAATGCTGGAGAAAATATGGCAAATGAAAGTCAAAAAGTGGCCGAAGCCGCCTACGAAGTTGATTTTATTGATACTGGCGTAGATTTTCGAAAATGTTTAATTTTGATAATGCGACAAGCACAAAAACCAGCTACAATTAGAGCTGGAAAATTTGTTGATGTGTCTCTACTTAGTTTCACAACGGTGAGTTTAACAAAAAAACTACCGTGATCATTGATCCAACAAAACCGTTTCTAAAATTGATAATATTTCATAGCATTGTAGAAGATCTATATTAGTTACATAATAGTAGATTTATTTTACTAGGAGCTTAAAAGTTTGATGGCGAGGAGTTATCGTTAACTCCAAGTGAAATATAGATCTTTTTTTTTGATGGTTTCATGTGTATTCTAAAATTTTTGAGATTCTCGAGTGTTATAATAAATTTTTGTTCTCAGTGAATCAGGTTGGTACATTATTATCATGTTTGTCACGTCATAATAAAGGTTGATAATAATGTGACGCAACCAAGGTACCAACCTAAATAGGTGTGAAAGCGAAAGAACTGTTGCTTTTAATGTTTCGACAGTAAAAAGCCTTTTTACCGTCTGTCAGTAGTTCAAGAATATACCGCTTTAATGTCGCTTGAAGAAAATAGTTGATTATTTTACAAGAAGTTAAATAATATAATTATTGAACTTAAAAGTTTGATGACGAGGCCTAAGTCGAGTCAGTAAATTAAGCGTAACATTTATATTTTTTATACTTATTTTTAACTTTAAGTGGAATATACTATTTTTAAACTAAGAATGCCAACAGGTAACTGTAACTTTACAAATTGTAAATCAGGCCGATTGTTATCCAATTGAAGTTTATCAGCTTCGATGATGATATTGGAAATAACAATCAACCACCTGTTACAGTTTATACTATTTACGTGTTCGTCTTACACGTCGTTAAGACACATATTTCACACACTATTTTGTGCACGTTTTATAAGTTAGCGAAACAAAATAGGCGGAATTGATGACAATTAATATTATTATTAGTTGCTCAATAGTTGCAAAATTTGCCAAAGAAAAAAATTAGTTGCTTTAGCGGTTTTCATTATTTTTAAAGTTACGCTAAAAGAAGATTAAGTTAGCGGACCCAAAATGGCAAAACACACTTGTCAGCGGGCAAACCAACAAGAGTGAACTACTCTTAAAATGCTAGTTGCTGCTTTGAATTTAATTTTAGTAAAGGTCAGAATTAGTTTCTAACAAATATCCCAAGTTCTGAATAAGTTGCTTGCAGAAATATCTAATAATATAGAAAAACTTGTCAGCATGCAAGAGTGAACCACTCTTTAAATACTAGTTATAAAAGTTACCGTAATTGATCAGCACAGTTTGTTGATCTTGGGAATTACCTGTGCCACTGTTGAGTGCTGGGTGCCCTAGCCAGTTTGTTCTCAGATTGCCATAAGGACCTTAGCTTGCCTGGCCAGAACGTCTCTCTTGCAACTAGGACCCCAGTTTGCTATCGACAGTCGCTTCGCAACCAACTTTCTGACTGGAGCGAGTAGACGGTATCGCAATCTCACTGTAATTAACACTTCACCGCGACCGCACATGCTTGTTTTTGATTTGTTTTTAAGGTTAATGATAGATAACCAATCTAGTGCGTTTTAATTTATTTCTTGCGGGTGGCAAGGCGTTTTTTTGCATACATGCTTTTTGTGTGATTAAAATAATTATTATTTGAATAATGTATTAATCATTTATTTCTCATTGATTTATATTCTTTTTTTATTGTCGTCGAAATTTGACACAAATTCTTTTGATAATTTACTGATTTTTTGTGTGTGTAAATAAATATGTTATAACCTTTGTTTTGATTTATTTTTTTTATTCCTCCCTTATCATTAAGAGTTGCTAACAAAAAATTGGCGCCCAACGTGGGGCAAAAGGAATTTGTGTCCAAAGTGGTATATAATGAAAATGTATATACAATTTTGTTAACAATTTAAAATTTGTGTGAAATATTTGCTTGTTTATGTATGTTGAATTTATGATTCTATCGTCAATCAATTTAAATTATTAGTTGTAATAATATAATAATTTGTTTAAGACATTGTATTTCAAATTCATTTAGAAATGTTCATTAGTGGAGTAGACGTTAATTATTTAAACAAGTCGGAGTTGACGATCGAATTAAAAATTCGTAGGGTCAATATCTAAAAGAGGTAGCTAAATTAAAGTTTAGCTTAAGAAACCTATTGCATGTGAAAAAGGGTAATGAATTCGTACCCAAACTATTTGGTAAGATTGATGATATTGTTAGGTATTGCCAAAAAGTTTTGTCAGAGTGCGAAGCCTTGTTGAACACATATTCAAGCACTGTAGCTCAATATCATAAATTGAGGGCGAAAACCAGACATGTTTTTGGGTTTGTGGTCTTCTTTTAAACCCAGTTCTACTGAGACCGAATTAATTACTACTCATGATAAATTATATACTAGTGTTGTTAACTTACTAGGCTCATTACAAACTGTAGCTTCCTAGAAATGCTCTGAAACAATACCCGATTCTGACTGTTGTGGTGATGAAAGTATCTTGGATATCTCTATGATTGGAAACACTCTTTTGGAAGATCCTGTCGTATCTCCTTCATCCAACGTAGCCGAACCTAAAACTTCACACTCTTTTTCAAAATGTATCCCAGTAGGAAAGTGGAATATCAAGTTTTCGGGAGAAGTTTGAAAGTGTGAATGCTTTCATTGACAGAGTCAATGATTTGGCAGTGGCTAGACATGTTTCTGATGCACAATTATTTACCAGTGCTATTGAATTATATCAATATATTAAGAATTCTATATACATCGTTAATCTGAACAAAACTTGAATATGCATGCATCTTATGGAGTCCACATTATAATAATACGATCAATATGTTGGAAAAGTTCAGAAACGATTTATTTTTTTAATTGCATATAAATTAAACATTCCAAAGCAAAATATTAGCTATTATGAGATATTATCTTTATTAAAATTAGATGACCTATCTAAACGGAGACGTGAAATTGATTTAATTTTTTTATATAAACTAGTAAATGGAATCATTAAATGTCCAATATTATCAGATTTATTGAATTTTTATACAATTGACAGAAATATGGCGATAACAAGATCACATTATATTTTTCGTTTAAATTTTAATGCAACAAATTATAGATATTTTTCTCCAATAGCACGTGATGATGAGACAAGCTAATGTTTTTCAAGTAATAATCATTTTAATTTATTTTCACCATCATTGTATTCTTTTAAATTAGAGCTAAAAAAAATTATGTAAGTTTTCGTAGACAGCAAATTTTCGATTGTTAATTATATTAGTCTTAGAATTATATATTTTGAGTTGTACTTACCATATTATATTAAAACCTATTATATTATGTTTTGTAAAAGGCGGTTGCCGTTTATAACAATTAATAATAATAATAATAATAGAAAAGCGGCATTGTGGTTTCAAAGTGTGCGTAGTAAAGTTTCTTCCTGGTCCGAGATTTGTGATAACTTAAGAGGTGATTTTTAACCATTCGACTATAGGCGCAACTCGTTGCGAGAAATTGAGAATTGCACCCAAGGCAATGACAAATCAATTTGTTTATATTTAGCCTTTATAGAGGATCTTCTCAATTATTTAAAACCACCGTTGTCCGAAACTGAAAAGGTCAAAATCTTAAGAAGAAATATTGCACCGTATTTTTAATCAGGTCTTTGTTTAACTGAAGTACAATCTATCGAACATTTATCAGAACTTTGTCGCCGGTTAGAACGAACTAAAGATACAATCGATTCATACGATCGACCAGGTGGTAACACTAACCATGAAATGTCACTCGAAATTCATTTGTCATACAATGCAAGTTTTGCCGGTTTACGGTGTCAAAAGATATTACGTACTTTCAATTCTCCTACTTCTTGCCACAAGGTATCTGTCGAACCAGAGACACCTAACAATTGCTATAGTTGTGAACAATTAGATCAGGCAATGGTTCCTAATTTAACTCTTTCTTTAATTACCTGTCGGAAGTGCCGCCAAACTGGTCACAGAGATCGACAGTGTCAGCACCTAAAAATTACATTGTTATAGGTGTGGTGCACCAACCATCACAATTAATACTTGTTCCAAATCTCCGCGAAACTCTCATCAGAGGAGTCAATAGGTCTGTTTCAAGTCATCTACCGAGCGCCAATACTAATTGTTCTCAGAAATTAGTCCTGGATTACATTATTTCACATGTGTCGCAAGTTAAGAGACCCTCTTTAAAAGTTTTGATTATGGGTGTTAAACTTCTTGGTTTGCACGATTCTGGTGCTTCTAACACCATTGTAAGCTTTGCCTGGATCCGAACTACTTAAACGTTTAGAATTACCATTAATTAGTTCTCCATTAGCAAGGTACACACGAACTTTCTTTCCTACAGGAATGTGAAATCGCGACGGAAAGAATGTGCGTTAGTGAGTATTAAGATGACAAAATAGTAGTTTTATTTTCCGTTTGGGGAAGTACAGCCGTTCTTCACTGCACAGGTATCTTCTTGGATAGTGGGAGCCGTTCATTTATTGCAGATCGTGCGTCGTGCATGTAGCATTTCTGTGTAAGTAAATAACAAAGTATTTAGAAATGGATGACGATACGCAATTCATTATTTTCGACGACGAAAAAAACGAAAAAAATGATATCAGAAACGTTCCTAAAGGTGTTTTGAAGGAATTTATTGAAGTTTACAGTGCTAATCCTGCCTTGTGGCAAATAAAAAACAAAACTCTGTACAACAACAGAAACCTAAAACTCGAGGTTACTCGGCGTTAGTTAACGTTTGGAAAAGTATGATCCAGGCTGATCAGAAAACAGTAAAACTAAAAATTCAATCATTAAGAGGATCGTACAAAAAGAACTTAAAAAGTAAGTATTTTGAATGGTTCTTCACTTGTTAATTTACACAATCGCATTCTAACAGGTTGAAAAATCGCAGCGTTCTGGACGAGGTGTTGAAAGAAATTTATAAATCCCATTTATGGTACTTCAATCTAATGGATTTCCTAAATGACCATGAACTGCCAACGAATAGTATTGACAACATGGAAGCTGCACCAAGCACTAATGCATCAGATGTTACGGTAGAATTGGGCGATCTTGATGAAGAACAGGAAAATAATGAGGTATAATTTTAAAACAACATAAAGGTATATTCATGTATCAAAGTTACAATTTATATCTACAAGGATATTTAAATCATTAGGCTTTGCATTTTTCTATCATTTTGTCTTGCCAAGATACCTTACCATTTCCGTTAAAGAATTTAAGGTATTCCTCCCGATTTTCTTTTGCAGCCAAAGTTGAGTTAGTTTGAGAGGGATTTTGCAATTCATACAAATCAATGCTATCATTACGCCATTCGCCGTCGTGTCTTATTTCATGTGTGTTTTTGTCTTCTGTATCAACAGTTTTCTGATTAAAATAAGATTTACTTTTCGGCGCAAAAATTATGTAGAACACATATTGCTATTATGACATCATTTGCCCGTTCAGGAGTCAGTGAAATAGCAGTATGAAGTATTCTAAATCTGGATGAAATAATTCCAAAAACATTTTCGACAACATTTCGTTTGATAGAGAGCAAACGCTTCATCTCCCACAAACACAAAATTTAATTTCAGTGTTATTTGTTCGTTCTGGTAAATATAATTGGTCTTTTAATAGTTTGTCGTGAAATTTAGTGTATTCTAAAATTCCACCATCTGAGTTTCTTTTATTTTTCCCAACATCTATATAAACAAACTCGTAATCTGCATTTACCAACGCCATCAGAACAATACTGTAAAATTTCTTATAGTTGTAGTATTTAGCTCCCTGATTTTGCTGGACACTTAATTCGAATATGTTTTCCGTCAATAGCCCACCACAATTGGGAAATTGCCAGCGGGATTCAAAACGGTTTCCAATGTTTTTCCATTGTCCACATTATTGGGAAACTAAAAACAAATAACAGAGTAAGAATAAAATTAGATAAATTATTATGAGTTTGATACTGCAAAATGTTAACGAGGGATCTACTCAGTAATTTTTATACATTTACAAATATTTAGGAATAATTTTTTTCCAAGCTGAAGTAAATAAACCATCATCAACCAAAAACGTAGTTACGTGCAGGAAAACCAACTGCCAACAACCGAAGATGGAAGTAAGAAAAACATAAATTAAACGAAGAGCGGGAACGAAGACTCTTTATTGCTACATGTACTGAAGCATTACAATCCAAAGTTAGTGACTCTGAGGCGTTAGGTCAATACATAAGCACAAAACTGGCAAGAGTAACACACTCAGAACAAAGGATGTATGCTGAAGCCTTGCTCACCAAAGTTCTAAATAAAGCAATAATGAACAAGTTAACGAAGTTCACAGACCTTTCTACTACATCACCTCGTCAATTTTCCGAAAGCTACATATCATATGATAACTCGGCCCAGTCTCATTCTTCAAGCATTCATACTTATGCATCCCCTGTGGCGTTTCCACTTTTACAAACATTTTCAACATATTCAGAAAATAGAACAGAAAGCTTAGGCTCTGACATGGATAGTCAGCAAACATCACATGCAATAAGCCAATACTATAATACCATTAATGAGAATGATATGTAATATTTACAAAATTATGTGTAAGGACGAAAGTTTTTCTTAATAATAAATAGTATATTGTTAACAAGTTTACTTACTTTTAAATATTCCTTTTGCAGAACTTCAAAAATTACTTTACAGGTTTCCGGAATTATTCGGCCAAGAGATTGCGGAGAAATTCCGGTACTGAATTTTAAACATTCGTAGTTTCTTCCGGTAGCTAGGTATCGTAAAGTAACAACAAGCCGCTCTTCAGGTGGGATGCTGCTTCTCATTACAGTGTCTTCCTTTTGTAAATATGGAGCAAGTAATTTCAATAAATCGTCAAATGTGTCAGGATCCATTCTTAGATAATTTTTGAAATCGATAGGTTCAGTTGACCTTAAATGCCGCAAAAGTTTTATGTCACTGTATAGCTCTCGCTGAATAAACCATTCTTTTGACCATATGCGCCGCTCCCTCATTTTTCTATTAAACAAAACTTCACTAGCTAAGCCAATACTGGCTATTGCAATTTTCTTCTTGCTGTTCATAACGTACTAATTTAAAAAACAAATAGCAACGTTAGTGCAACGTTATTTTAAACTGTGAAATAATATATTCCGCACGTATTAAGTAATAGGATGAACAAACAGGACAAATGTCGCAAAAAACACTAAATTATTCCACTAACTGAAACGCATTCATGTAGAGTCAACTCTAAATTGCAAAAGTCCGAAGGAAAATAACATTACGTTAGTGGGATCTGACAAAATTATTTTTCACATGAATATTGAGAGGACAGTCTGACAGAGAAAACGTCAAAAAGACAAGAGGAAACACTTGACGTTAGTGGGTAACCGAAGTTTTATAATCATTTTGGTTTTTGAGAAGAAAAAACGTAAGAGGAAATAATAGCAGGAAAGAACGTTTGTGTGTGGCTTGCTATTGTCACAAGATATTACTGTCGCTAATAGTGACCAATGCAAAGTGATAGACACAATGATACCCCTATCGAATTAATGGGTAAAACCAAATTGCTCAACGTACTCGTTGCACCTGACCTAAACCATAAGTTAATCTTAGGCATAGATTTCTGGCTAGCTATGAACATAATTCTTGAATTACATAATGATGTGCGGCATTTTGCAGCTTATGATAATAACCATGAAGTACTAGCGATAAACAGCAGTACCACGTTAACTTTTTCACAAAGAAAAACTCATGACAACTTTTGCTAATGAATTTTGTACTGAATTGGTAATTGACTTGTCTTTATGATGACTTTATTATTATTATAATTTGCTTAATCTCATGTTAATATTTTCTTTTATGAGGTATTAGTCATTTTTCTTTTTTTTTTGGGAATTTAAGATAGAATGCTGCTCTGAATTTGATTTTGGTGAATAGTCTGTTTATACTGATCTTCTGGGGCACCATACACAACACTTACATCACAATAAAATGTTAAAAATGTACTTTTATTTTGGAAAAAATCTCCTTAATGTAATATTCTATATTTTTTCCAAAATTTAATTATACCTTCTACTGAGATATACGAGGATATATTGAAAAATTCTTAGCCTACTATAGAACCAAACAAAATTTCAATGTCAAAATATTTTATTACTCAACATATTCTCCTCTTAATTGGATACATTTATTACAGCGAACCTGCAACGTCTCTAGACCTTTCAAAAAAATGTTTCTTCTTGCTCTGCAAACCAGACCTCCACAGCTTCTATTACCTTCTTGTTGGAAGAAAATGTACGACTTTTTAAACTTTTTTTAGTTGAGGAAAGAGGTAATAGTCGGACGGAGCTAAATCGAGTGAATAAGGGGGGTGTTCTAGTAATTCAAACCTTAAATCACGAATTTTTTGCATGGCAACATGAGATTTGTATGTAGGGGCGTTGTCCTGCAAAAACTAAACATCTTTGGATAGCTTTCCGCGTCTTTTCTCTTTAATATTTTCCCGTAGAGTGGTCAGTAATGTCGAATAGTAATCTCCAGTTATTGTTCTACCCTTATCCAAAAAATCAATCATGATTACTCCATGGCAATCCCAAAAAACTAAAGCAAGAACTTTTCCAGCAGATTTTTGAACACGAAACTTCTTAGGTCTTGGAGAACCAGAGTATTGCCATTCCATCGATTGTTGCTTTGTTTCTGGATCGTAGAAATGTACCCAAGTCTCATCCATAGTAACAATTCGGTTTAAGAAGTTTACATCGTTTTCAAATAGAGCACAGATGGAACGCGATGCTTCTACCCTTGCACGCTTTTGGTCAACATTCAAACATTTGGGGATCCATTTTGCAGCAATTTTTCTCATGTCCAAATTGACGTGAATCATATGATGAACGCGTTCGTATGATATATTCAGTGTTTCAGATATCCGTTTTAACCTAATTCGACGGTCCGATAAAATCATGTCATGAACTGCATCCATATTTTCGGGGACTTACACAGAAAATGGCCTTCCCGATCGGTCATCATCTTCAATGGAAAATTTACCTCTTTTGACTTGCATTCCAATTTTGACGGTCGCACGAAGGACATTGATCACCAAGGGTATAAAGCATATCTTCGTAAATCTGCTTACCTCTTAACCCTTTTTAAATACAGGTACTTGATGATGGCTCGATACTCCAATTTTTCGATTTTCACAATTTCGGTGGACATCTTTTTTTATTTAATTTATTGCGTGACTCTGGTTTACTTTTTTGATGTCAAACTTTACACTGGCACTTCTAATAAGTTATTGTTCGTTGCTATGGTAACGCAATATTTTGTTTATGCAAGAAACTGGTCTAGGCTAACTAGATATCAATCATTATCCTCGTAGTGTGAACCAGGTTAAATAAACACCTTGTTATCTATTTCGCCAACGTTTCGATTGCTACATCGCAGTCTTTCACAAGGCATATACAATATGTCCCCCTAAGTTGGAATCATATGAAAAACTTTTTTTATTATTAATTTTAGGAAAAAAAGTTATTTTTTATAAAAAGTTCTGCATGTTCTAAAATCTAAAATACAGTCATCAAATATCAATTTTTTTCAGTCGTATACGAGTTTTGTCAAAAATATGAATTTTACTCAAGAGGAAAGTACCTTTAAATTTAACAATATCGGAAAATGTTATCAAAAAAAGTTGATCAGAAATAAAAACTACGTTCAAATATGCAATTACATCCATTTACATTAAAAATTAAGGTTATTTTATTTTTTAATAATATTTCTATTTTGAATGAACATTTATCTCTTGTGATTACGAAACACATGATAACCATTTTTGGTATGTTGTGCAACTTGATAATTTGACTAAAATATTATAATATACTTTTACGATGCTGTGAGTCATTTTATTTCTACAGGGTGTTGAACTTTTATTTTTCAAAAATGTTCAATAAATATCATATTTTTTGACAAACCTCGTATACGACTAAAAAAATTTGATATTTGATGACTGTATTTTAGATTTTAGAACATGCAGAACTTTTTATGAAGAATAACTTTTTCCTAAAATTAATAATAAAAAGTTTCTCATATGATTCCAACTTAGGGGACATATTGTATCTCCGTAGAAGGTCCCGATTAAATTTTGGAAAAAACTATAAAATGTATCATGCAAATAAATAACTTTGTTTCGCTAACTTATAAGACTTATTTTTTCTTCAAGCGTTAATTGCTGGTTTTCATATGTTATTCTCAATTTTTTAAGTTCTCGAGTATTATAGTAACGTTTTATTCTCGATGAATCAAGTTGGTTCTTTACTATCACATTTATTATGAGGTACCACCTAAATAGTTGAGAAAACAAGTGAACTGTTGCTTTTAATGTTTAGACAATAAAAAGCGTCGGCTAGTAGTTCAATAATATGTCGCTTCGATGTTGCTTGAAGAAAAATATTTTTTTGTGTATACGGGAAACTTAAACAAGTATCTATACAGTTTTTTTTTTTTTAATATATCTTAAATTTGTTTCATATTTCAGCTCAAAATTTATGAACAAAAATAATGGTGATATATTTAGTTTTGAATGTCACTTGCTTTATATAAAAAATAATATTTTGTCTTTTTTCAGATTTTACGTTCATCGTACTCAATCTACGCGGTATTAAAAAATACTAATGAACATAATATATCTTAATATATTTTTAAGTAATATTTTAGTCAGTGTTATGCAAAGATACAAGATTGTGTAAATTAAGACAAAGTTGCATATTTTTTTGCTTAAAGCGAGGTTTTAGTTAACGCGTACTTGTCGAAAAACAATATCTTTTCTTAGACAAATTGCTCTTTTATTTATGAGATGTATCAAACTTGATCCGACGTTTTGACTCTGGAAGATTTTTATCAACTTTATATTTTTTAAAAACAGCCTTGATTTTTGTTTCATTTTCGACACATTTGATTTGCTTAATGCATAACACTCTAAAATTCATAAGTCGCTCGATCTAACTGTCTAAAAAAAAAAAGAACAAGTTCTTTATAAATTCATCTTGATTTAACACATTATTCTTATGAAAATTGTATGCCTAGTTAGTTAGATTATCAAATTGTATGCAAATAATTTTTCCATTATTAAATCATATGCAAAAATTTTATTTAATTATTAAATTATTACCTTTACGATAATCTTTCCTTAAAACACTACCTATTTGTATTCACTTTAATTACTTAATAATTATTATAAATCTAAGTGACAAAACCAAATTTATTATTAAAGAACGTGAAGTGAAATTTATAAGGAAAACGATGTGTTAGATAGAGATGTGTAATTTATGAATTCTGCATTAAGGAAGTCATAAAGTGTCAATAAATAAAACGAAAACTTAAGGACCATATTCAAAAAATAAAATTGATGTTGGGCGCCCAGAGTCAGAAAAGTCAAAATTGATGATGCCATTTTTGTAGAGGAGAAAAGGTATTTATTTTAAAATACCTTTTCAAATACTTCAAGATAAATTAAAATCAATTTTGTGAAAGTTCGGGCTTTCCGAACATTTTTCGGAACTTTTGTTTTAATCTAACTGACCCTGTATCCCTTACGGTTACAGAATAATTTGATATGTAATTTTGTATAACCCAGCACTTCAATTTTAATAATTAAAATATAGTGTCTCCAAAAGTATAAGAGAACACATCTCATCCAAAACAAAACACAAATTAACACACATTTTCCTCAAGTAAACTGATCAAATTAACTATTCCACTAGGTTTTGTCACTCATTTTTTAATATGAAAACAATCACAGAGTCTGACATCAACTTAATTGCACAAAATTTAGCACTCCATTCGGCACCGACATATTGTGCTTGTTAATTTTTAGTGAATCAGATGTTGGCATGACAAAAAAAACCTTTACAAGACAAAATGTTGACTTAAATGCAATAATTATTGTTTGAATTTAAATAAAATTTTATGACGTATTCTTAACCAAGAAGCAAGGGTAACATTCAAAATGGATGCGGTCAAGTCAAAGTGATACTTATTTGGCATACTAATAGTAATCTATATTTATTTATGAAGTTTGTTGTGAACATATACAGGGCTTTTAAACTTAAGTCGGCACTAGAGCTAACTTTGTTATTATTAGAGCTACAGAGTCGGGTAAATAGGAAAACTAGTAGCATTTGTTTATCTCATGACTATGATGAATACAAAATAAAAATGGAACATCGCGTTCGTTGTTAAATTGTTCCATTTTTTGTAATGGGACACCCCTTATACAATATTCTCAATCGATAGGAAATTAAATACTGAATAAAAGTGTCTTATTATTTTTTATCCTAAAGTCAAAATGACAGAGCTATTAATGATTTTTTAATTAAGTTTAAAGTGGCTGTGACTTTATAAACTACAATCGTTTGTTGTATAAATGTCATCAGGATTAAAATGTCAAAATTGAAGTTTCACTGGTAAATAGTTTACAGCCACTAAAAACGTTTACAGGCGGGCTTAAAAATGCTTGAACTAAGACGGTGACGTTTTTGAGCATTTAATTTGAATTTTTCTTTTAATGTTCACAAATAAATTAAAATAAACCATATCCTTTCGCTTCATGGATATTCCTCTTTTTCATTTTATTTACCACTTCTATTGATATAGCCACCGTGAATTTTGTATGTTAATCTATCGCCATCACAAAATATTTTTTTTAAGTGTCTTCCGTGAACAAGATTCAAATTGCCTCGACCAACGGTTTTCCGACTAGTAAATTTGACTACGTCCTTGGCATTACTACTCGACTACCCGCGGGTCTGATATTCACTTTTACTTTCTACCTTACGGTAAGGGCAACATTATAACTAACACAGCCACCTTAACCAGTTTAAAAAATCATCAATAGCTCTGTCATTTTTGACTTTAGGATAAAAAATAATGGGATAGTTTTTGTTCAGTATTCAATTTTCTGTCGATTGAGAATATTGTATACAAGGTGTACTATTTAAAAAAATAGAACAATTTGACACAACTCGCGAACGCGATGTTTGATTTTTATTCTGTTTTCACCACAGTGATGAGAGAAACAAATGTTACTAGTTTGCTTATTTAACCGACCCTGTAGCTCTGATAATAACAAAGTTAGCATATTCTGACTTAAATTTGAAAACTCTGTATACGTTTAACCTTGCTTCTCTTCAAATATGCAGAAAAATAGCACTATTACTGTTTTATTTATGATTAAGTCGCATCTCAATTTTTTTTCAACATCGCAATTAGTAAAGGTTCCTTTCTGGTTTCTATCAGAGATTTTTGCAGTGTTAATCATAATTCGGTAAGTCTCAAATAAAATTCCATTATTAAAGGATCAAATGTAGGTACCTTTGGTCATTTTATGCAGTACCTTTAATTTGAATTAAAAAATATACTATTAATTTACTTCTAACATTAATTAATAAGATTAGAAAAAGCCTTTGTCCTTCTTTTAGGAGATGATGAAACATGTACAATAAACATTTTTCATTTTAATAGCAACATTTCGGGAACAGAACAGAAACGTCGCTATTAAAATGAAAAATTAATAAGTGGTTTATTATACATTTTTCGTCATCCCCTTAAAAGAAAGACAACAGTTTTTTTCTAATCTACAAACAGACTGAAGAAAGAAAACATTTTACTGGTTAATTAATAAATAATTGTGTAAAGGTCTATTTTTATAAAATTGTGTATACAATGCAAATTAAATGGAACGTTAATTATTAAACAATTTTCGTTGACAACGTTGCCAAAATAAAAATAAGTTTAAACACATGTGTTCAGTGTTATACAACAGAGTACTATCTATAGGTACTTGTTTTTTTGTCAGAAATTTGAGAGTAAAGTAGGGATGATGAAATTTAATGTTATAACGTCATACTTAATAATTTTAAGAATGCATACGGTTAAAATGTTGTATTATTCGTGCGTTACAAAGTATATTAAAGTCCGAAAAAGAATCTTTAAGGTAATTTTAAAAGTAAAAAATGGAACATTATGCCATACTTCTTTAAAAGTCTTTGGTTAGTGAGACTTTCGTGTGTTTATATATATTCTACATGTAATGAGCAAATATACAATTGTATGGATTCAAGGAACGGTATGCACTACACTCCATTGTACTTAATTTGAAAAAGGATTATAATACAACTGCATTAAAACATTCAATGCATTAACACTAAATATCAAACTTTTAAAATCTCGAAATTGAACTAGAAACTATCTGCTAAATTGTACCTATTATAGTGTGTCCGGAAATACGGGAGTTATATAAATGATTGTCTCATCAAGTTGGCAATTAAATGAACAAAATTAACAATAAACGACGAACAACACACAATTACAACCAGGGATAATAATTACAACAGAACGATAAAATAACTGACAGATTAGCATAAATTATTTCACTATCAATTTAAGCTACAAATTTGCATTTTTTTAATTTTCCAACGCTGAGACAACAATTTATAGAATCCCTGTATTATGGTAGTTCTAGATAATTTTCTTGTTCTATTGTACGCCTATAGAAAAGTAATACCACAGCATAACAAAGACACAGCGGCGTATGTTAAACAACTAAACTAAATCTGTACATGACCGTATTTTAGTTTAAAAGTGGCGAAAAAAACAATATTAACACGCCCGTTAAAATTTCACAACAAACATTATCATTTATTAAAAATAGATTAAATTGATTATTTAAAAAAATGTAGATGTAACATTTATTTAGTTTATGTTGGAAATAAAATTGTAATAAATAAAAAGGTTTAGGCATTACTTGTAAAGCTACGACTAGTCCGACTATATAACCAAATACAGTAAATTGAGGTCATGTTTTTTGAATTAGTAACTTTAAAAGCGCCACTCGAGAGATACCCTACTGCGTGTTTATTATGCTGTGGTAATACCTTAGTAGTAAATAATGCAAATGTCTAATTTTTGTGTAACAAATGTTTAGCAATAAATTTTCACTAATATTATTATTATAAGGCTGTAGATCAAATCAGTGGATTTGTATTTTAGGTTGCATTTAAAAACTATGCACTGTGGGTTTGAAATTTTGCCGTTGGTTTTCTAACATATTAGAGTGACTAATAAAGTAATATTATTTCAAAAATGGCTTTGTCAAATTAAATTATAATCTAATTAAGTTTTGAGTAGATAAGTAATGCCGTTCCTGGCTCACTTTTAGCCCAAAATTTAACGGTCGGGACGGCCCGGGATCGATCAGGCCGGCTTGGGTCAAAAGCAAGAGGCGGGGGCGCAGTAGATTAAAGACCTTTGCCCTCAATGTAATGCAACGCCCTAGATTGGGATTAGTGATCTGTGACCTCATTGCTATGTTTCAGCTCAATGACCTCGACTACTGATTTTGCTTTGCAATTAACTTAATTAGTGGCGGCTTGTCCATATGGTCATTTGGTCAATGACCTCCAAAAATGTTGACAATATACAGGGTGTTTTATTAATCAGTACAGAAAATGAAACTGGAGATTCCTTTCAAAATTTAAAGGGGGTTTAACATAAAAAATTTCCTTAAAGCCTCCCCTGAAGAGTTACAGCTCCTTAAAGATGTGTAAAAATTCACATTAATCGATTTTTTTCTGAAATGACTTGAAATAAAAAAAAGAAATCTAAACATTCAAATACTACTACCAAGAAGCCTCCATAATTTTATTCACCCTTGTTCTCTGCAAGGGGGTGAGTCTTACTACCCCTTAGAGTTTTTTTACCAGAACTTTTTAACTAATTTTTTTTCAATTTTAAAATTCAGATTTTGAGGGCCAATTTAATTAAAAAACTTTTTGTCTTTAAAAATTTCACGTAAACTCAGTACTTTTTCACCAAAAAATAAATTAAGCGAACTTGCAGAATTTTTAATTAATAAGTTGCGTATGCAAGTTTGACATAAATAACAATATTATTATTAACTATCATTTTAATTTAAATTAACAATATTATTTCAGAGAGTGTTCAAAATGGGCACCATTTTCTTGAATACAGGCTCTTATTCTTTTGAACAAATTTCCGTTAACGCTACCTAGCATTGCTACAGATTGTCTAACTCTTCAGGGGAGGCTTTAAGGAAATTTTTTTTATGTTAAACCACTTTAAATTTTGCAAGGAATCTCCAGTTTCATTTTCTGTACTGATTAATGAAACACCCTGTATAAAAAATATTCATTATTACGTGTTTTATTAAAATAGGTAATTAAGTCGCAAGTACAATAACTTAAAATTTATCGGCCGTCGTTCGTAATTTATCTTCTTCAACCTTGGGCTAGCGGTGCGAATTGTCCTCATTGAATTAGATCTACCCGGAAAAACTCGAAAAACGTGCAGCGCCCGAATAAACGCAAACGTCCGAAACAATAATCAACTTTGGGTCATGAGCCGGATCCCGCAGTTTACGTTGACTTCGTATAGGGTGTACAACTACGCTCGATTTTTGATTCGATTTTCGCGTGTTTTAAATCAATTTAAGAATTTATATTGATATGTTTTACTGTTGTTGTGTTGTTTTGTAAAAATACTATTTTTGATTCGCGTGTGCATGCGCTATAATAGAAAATGTCGGTAGTGCAGAAAATTAAACAACTAAAAAGTGCTAACAAACTTAATTTTACAAAATTAGTTGAGTTCAAGGCAAATGGTCGTCCTTTGCCAGAACTAAGTTTACGACAAACTAGCAAAGACAAAATAAAGATGTTCATCGAAACTTTCGCAAGGTAATGTACGATTTAGCTAACTGGATATGTGGTTGTGAAGTATCAAATGTATTTTACTGTTTTGTTTGTTTATTATTTTCTAAAGACTCGTCAGACTCGCTATAATGCAAATCCGGTGTAAGAGATTTAAAACATTTAAAAGAGGAAATAAAAAAACAAGCTTCGTCTGCAGAACACATGAAATGCTCGGTAAATTTTGCAACCGTAGGAAATGTTGATATTCGTACACAGCTAGACAAATGCTTACAGAAAATCCCTTTAGAGATTTTAATGAGGATGTTTCGAAAAATTGCTATATTTTGAACAGAATTGTAGATTGTATAATATTTTGCGGTGCATTTGAGTTATTTATATTTTTTTAAGTATGTCTATTTTTTTAAATTAATTTTTGACGTCCCAGTATGATTGACCACGAGCCGCCACTGAACTTAATAGAATGCGTGTTTAGGTTAACAAAATTTGATTATCCATTGCACGGATATGAAGTAAACAAGTAGATTTTAATAGTTATATTAAACATATTACGTACATTACAAAATAATTACAATTACTTTACTTATTTTAAATGTAGAAATATTTAAGCGATGCATATAGCTTATTTCCTTTTTTCTTTAAAATTTTTCAATCAAGTATTAATCCGGATGTCTTACTTTCTGTACCTCTGCTTCGTAGAATCCTCCTAGTATATCTTCACCTTTCTTATCTCTTAATAAATAAGTAGTTGAATTTGTTAATTTAACTTTTCTTATTTCAAAAATCTCATTTGATCAGTTAGGAGTATAACCCTTTTGAAATATTTGATGTCACATATCTCGGCCTACACCGCCATTGGTGCCGGTCACCCAAAACGAGCTGGAAGTAATTGATTTAGATAATTTTAAAACGCCGCTCTATCACACTCAAACCAATAAAAACGTAAGTTAGTTTTATTTTAACTACTTCCAAGGTTATACATGTTTCGAATTCTGTGTTTAATTATTTGTGATTTTACAGGCTTCATCTTTTAATCTAGCCCGCCAAACAATTTGCAAAATTGGGGGTTCTGCAAACAAAATTATAATGTGGCCGAAATAAAATTTTAGTTCCGAGATGGGTTGGTGAAGAAAATAAGTCAAAAAGTGTGTGAAATAGATATTCAAATTAAAGAAACTGAAAAATGATGAAGTTTACGAAAAAAACAATCATAGAAATAGAAGAATTGGTAAATTTGTTGAAGTAAATTGTATGTATATATATTTCAATTTTAATTACATTTTTTTTTAATTTCTTATGTATGTATTGGTAGTATGTAAAATTAAAAAAAAAATAAATGTTTATATTTTTTACTTACAAAGTGAATTAAAAGTAAAGTGAAAATTACCTACAAGTGACTAAAAAAGTAAGCAAAACCAAAAGGGAATTTTTTCAATGAAGTGGTTAAATTAATATTTATTTATTTATTATTATAAACTAGTTTCAACTAAAAAATTTATCAAGCAGTCAATCTTTCAGAAGTTGTCAAAAAGTTCAATTTACAAACGTTAAATATGACAATTAGTTTAGCGTTTGTAAATTAATTTGAAAACTTCTGAAGATGAATCCATGATATATCTCTTGATTGAAACTAGTTAATAATATAAATAAATAAATAATATTAGATTGCTTAAAGCGTAAATAATTTATATATATATAAATAACCAATATTTTAATAATGGGTCCTACATTCATACATAAAAAATATTTATATTTTAAGAGTGATATTATTTTTGAATGAAAGATACTAAAATCTTAAAATTATCAACTTCAAAACGTTTAAATAAATTTATTTATAATATTTTTTAATCTTCGATAAGCTAAGCTAAAAAAAGTTTAAAAAAATTATTAAAAAGGTGTATAAAATAGACAACAGGTAAGTGAGATAGCGAAGAATTGGTAAATTAGTTAAAGTTAGTTTTGTGTACATATTTTAATTTTAATTACTGAATTATGTTAAATAAATGTTTTTGGGGTGCTGTCAGAGGCGTAATTACGGACAATGGTAACTGATTTATTGACTCCTCTCAAAATCTACGCTACTGACAGAATTGCCAGTTTAACCAAATTTTCAATTTTCTAAATTTTTTTTTAAATTAAGATACTCTTTCTTCGTAACGATAAACTCATTCCTTTTTCGAGATATTTAAAGCACAAACATAACGCTACACATTTATTTTGATTTAATGTGTATTAGTTACTCGGTGTTTTGATCTCATAGAACTGCATCCAATACTGAAATTGAAACGTTAATAAAGTATTAACAAAAAAACATAATGCCATTTATTGACACTTATTAAAACAAATATATTTATTTAACATTTAAAACAAATTTTGGTTCGTAAAAGAACCATGCTGTTATTAACCTAAATGAAAAAAACAGTTTTAACTCCGAAAATATCAAAAAGTACAAAAATAGAACAACACTTGAAAACTGTTTAAAACAAATGTTCAGTGACGCCCCTTTACCTCAATAAGCTTGTTAATTATATCGCTAAACGATCTTATAATTTTAAAAAATATGTTTGAATGGTTGGCAATAAAATTAGCGGAATTTACTATTTGCTGAGATAGTTCTTGATGATTATTTATTTCTTGTAAGTGTACCAGTGATTTCTATATGCTCCCAGAAATACAAATCCAAAGGAATACCTTCGAAAGTTCTAGGCGGCCATGAAATTCACTATCTCTGCTAATCTATCGATGAGGAAATTGCTCATCTAAATAGATCCGCACTATTAGAGAATAATGAGACTGTGTTCCATTTTGCATAAACCACATATCTCTCTTACGATTAAGTAGCAATTCCTTTAGCTCGTGTTTTTTTGTAGAAATTCCAAAATGAATTATTATTCAAATTGGCTGGTAATTCATAAAAACCCAACAAACTGTCTGCATTTGTACCCCACCGTACATTAATCCCAAACTCACGTTGAAAATTTGAATAGATGCGAATTTTCAATATCTCAACTGTGGTTGTTTTCAGTTGAAAATTTCTTCGCACTAAAACATCATCCTCCTGATCAACATTTAATACTTTAAATCGTCTCACACGGCTTTTAGTCTTAAGTTGTCCAGTTTCTCCTAATTGACTAAAAATGTTACTAAAAGTTTGGCGATTGGGTTGAACACTGTTTGCATATATTTCTCAATATCTTCTAGCAGAGCAAGACATAAATAATTTTCTTGTGTTTAAACACAAAGCATATCTCAAATTTCAAGATTAGTAAAATTGTGACTTATGCCGTGGTATTTTCAAAAGTAAATCGCATAACAACAGACCATTCAAAATGCAACTCTATGTTGTTTAAATGGGATGCGATTTCTAATCCAAATTGTAACTGTGGAAACAAACCAGAGAGTGTTGTACATATTGTGGAGGATTGTCAATTAACAAAGTTTTAAGAAAGGTTTGTAAACATTCATAATTTAACGAACGAAGTTGTATTATTACTTACTAATTTGAAGGATATCTGAAGTTTAAGCAATATTTTGTATTCTCCGTCCTGATTATCTGTTTTTTCATTATTTTGTTTGCTATTTTTTTAACCTAAATTTTTTTTGTCATTGTCGTAACTGGCGCTTAGACCGTTCTATTATATGTCGTCATACAATAACTGTGCTGTTATATTTTATGTTCTTATTTACCTTCTATATTGTTTACCCACTAAATCAATATTATTACATATAAATACAAAATGGCTAAGGGTTGGCATGTTTAGGTTTTAGTGATTTTCCTAAACCTTGAACAAAATGCTTTGCCAAGACTAACCAATCCACAACTGCACACAGTTGCGTCACCACACTATACAGGTTTATACTGATCTTCTGGAGCACCATACATAACACTTACATCCCAATACAAAAATGAAAATGTACCATACGAATAAATAAATAAATACATTTTCACTTAATCAGCTTCTTAAATTTTAAACAATTAGAATCTTAGATGAAAGTAAGAACAGCAATAACAGCATCCTACTAGATTAAAACGATTAATTCAGACCAAACGCTCATTAAATTGTTACGGTCCTGAATTCGAACTGAACGTAGGTCGTAAGCCGTGTTCAAATCGACCGCGCTACATCGAATTTTCTTATTGAAGAATGATCACAAACTAAACGACGGAACGATATCTTAACACTATTCATTTCCGCTTGGGTGATTGACGGTAACATATGAAGCAAGTAAAATACAATTGAAATTTCAACGTGGCTTCAATAATTACTCCATAATTGTGTGTGTAAAGATAAATCCGATCAATTTACACCGTAAGTGGATCCTTTTACTATTTTTTTGTTTGTTTTACTTTCGAGGTTGTATTAGTGATTAATTGCAACGTTTGCTTTAGCACGTGTGTTAACGTCACACTTTTTTTATTTTTACACTTGGAAAACTTCTGGGGATGCTAGAATGGCTAGTTAGGAACCTCTCGCTGTCTACTTGTTCAAGTACCTCGCTTTCGCCTACATTTACGCCGGCAACAGCTGGTGAATGCTGAAGGTAAATTGACTCGTGCATGCTGCAATAACTACTCCTTTGAGGGACCCTAATTGTCATCCGCTTTTCAACCTGAGCCTCCCCTAAAGGAATTTCTAGAATTAACTACGTGCGGACGCTATCCAATACTCCAATACGGCCTATAGCGAAAACAAATCCTCCGAGCTGCATACTACTAGAACACAGCTAAGTTTTATTTTTAATTATCCTAGTCATTATTAAAGCCTAAGAAGCTTACGTACACGTGACATGGAACGATCTTGTAACTTTAGTATTTAAGTAATTCTTTTAGTCGAGGTGAACTCGATCATCGACTATAAGTAAAATGTGTGTCTTGCGACATCTCGTGTTAACATGGACATGTGTAAATAGTATAAACTAAGTAAATGCCAACAGTTAACTGTAAAGACTTGTGTGCGTTAAAGTGAATACGCCATCTAAGCGATGGTTTTAATGCTTAAACTACACGTGAGTCGGTAAAGCCAAGATCACCGACATTCGGTTTTGTTGACGTTGGCTCTATCAGAGCTAGACGCTGTAGATAACGGGGGCGCCGTTTTAAAACAAGAAGCCTTTTGGGTTGACGAGATTTGTTTATCGTTTACTTCCGAGTTTAAGTTATTTTTAGGACACCGTTTTGTAAGTGACGTGTGACCTCAAGTTTTCGCAGAAACCAATCTTAAATTGGTACGCTATCTTTTAAATTTGGGGTTTATCTTTTTGATAACCCTGTTCAACTATTATTGCAACGTTCTTATGCTGCTCTGAAGACTTTATATAGAAACAGGCAGTTCCTAAATGTACATATAAAAACTATTTTATGTGATATGGCATCACAGAATATCTCTTACAAACTTAATGTAATTAATTAGTCGAATATGCAATCTCGGCGACAGTTACACAGTTCTTGTTTATTTCATAAAATTGTTACTTTACATACCCCGCTTTACCTCTATAATAAGATCACATACAGGACAGATGTTCACAATTTAAATTTAAGGCATAAGGGTTTGCTGGCAATTCCAAAGCATCGTACGGAGTTTTTTTAAGAGAAGTTTTCTCAGTGTGATAATTCTTTACCCAACAATCTAAAAAGTAAAAGCACTGTTATCTTTTAAAAGGTTGTTTTTAGCTCAAATACGAAACGCGTAATTTTGTTCATTAACATTTTTCTTATATTTTGATGTAGGTATGTCCTGTATTTTAGGCTTTATATTACTCGAGGTAGTATACGTTACTCTCATAATTTGTGCAAATCCTCCTCATAATTTAGTTTTATTTTAACTTTATTTACCTTTATATTAATTAATTTGATTTATTCTAAAATAATTAATTAAAATTATTATTGTTTTATTTTCTTTTTTTTTTTTAATTACTTAGAATTAATTAAATGGTTAGTTTTGAAAATCGAGTGGAGCTCGGCGTTGTTCTACTTTTTCCCATCAAAACTCGCCATTTTCCAACATACGAGGATATATTGAAAAATTCTTAGCCTACTATAGAACCAAACAAAATTTCAATGTCAAAATATTTTATTACTCAACATATTCTCCTCTTAATTGGATACATTTATTACAGCAAACCTGCAACGTCTCTAGACCTTCAAAAAAAAATGTTTCTTCGCTCTGCAAACCAGACCTCCACAGCTTCTATTACCTCCTTGTTGGAAGAAAATGTACGACCTTTTAAACTTTTTTTCAGTTGAGGAAAGAGGTGATAGTCGGACGGAGCCAAATCGGGTAAATAAGGGGGGTGTTCTAGTAATTCAAACCCTAAATCACAAATTTTTTGCATGGCAACATGAGATTTGTGTGCAGGGGCGTTGTCCTGCAAAAACAAAACACCTTTGGATAGCTTTCCGCGTCTTTTCTCTTTAATATTTTCTCGTAGAGTGGTCAGTAATGTCGAATAGTAATCTCCAGTTATTGTTCTACCCTTATCCAAAAAATCAATCATGATTACTCCATGGCAATCCCAAAAAACTGAAGCAAGAACTTTTCCAGCAGATTTTTGGACACGAAACTTCTTAGGTCTTGGAGAACCAGAGTGTCGCCATTCCATCGATTGTTGCTTTGTTTCTGGATCGTAGAAATGTACCCAAGTCTCATCCATAGTAACAATTCGGTTTAAGAAGTCTACATCGTTTTCAAATCGAGCACAGATCGAACGCGATGCTTTTACCCTTGCACGCTTTTGGTCAACATTCAAACATTTGGGGATCCATTTTGCAGCAATTTTCTCATGTTCAAATTGACGTGAACCATATGATGAACGCGTTCGTATGAAATATTCAGTGCTTCAGATATCCGTTTTAGCCCAATTCGACGGTCTGATAAAATCATGTCATGAACTGCATTGATATTTTCGGGGACTGACACAGAAACTGGCCTTCCCGATCGGTCATCATCTTCAATGGAAAATTTACCTCTTTTGAAGCTTGCATTCCAATTTTTGACGGTCGCATACAAAGGACATATTTTCGTAAATCTGCTTACCTCTTAACCTTTTTAAATACAGGTACTTGATGATGGCTCGATACTCCAATTTTTCGATTTTCACAATTTCGGTGGACATCTTTTTTCATTTAATTTATTGCGTGACTCTGGTTTACTTTTTTGACGTCAAACTTTACACTGACACTTCTAATAAGTTATTGTTCGTTGCTATGGTAACACAATATTTTGTTTATGCAAGGAACTGGTCTAGGCTAACTAGATATCAATACATCCTCGTACGTGTGTCCCACAGACAACGCAACATAGGACGTTTATCAACCATTGGAACTAACGATAGTGGGGAAGGAGGAGAGAGAAAAAGATTTGAAAGATGAAAAAGAGCAACAGTGGGGAAAAAGGAAGATATGGACAAGAGAAAGTATTGAATGGTATAAAAAAACTTGAAGAGAATTGGGAGAGACAAGAGGATATAGAGGACGAAATAAGGATGATAGTAGAGAAAATGGAAGAGGCTACGGTGACTAAAGAGTATAAGAAGAGAGTGGGCGAGTTAGGAAAACGATATGAATGGTGGAATGGAGAGTGTCAGAGGGCAAAGAAGGATATGAGAAGAGGGAGAAGACAATGGAAAAAAGGCAAAATAGAGGTAGAAGAGTTTAGAAAGTTAAAGCTGAACCTCAAGGTAGTTTGTGATAAAAAGAAAAGAAGAATACAGGAAGATAGTGGAAAAAGATACAGAAAAAATCATAAATGAAAAGCAAGTATGGGATTTGTTAAAAAGATGCAAAACAGAAAAAAAGAGCAGATATAAGAGTAGAAGCAAAAAATGGGAGGAGCATTGCAAGGAACAATTGAGCGGAATAGAAGATGGATTGGAGTAGAGGAGCATAAAAAATAAATGGAGAGAGAGAGAAGGAGATATAGGAAGAGAGGAAATGGAAGAAGCTATCAGAAAAATTAAGAGAGGAAAGGCAGGAGGCACAGATGGAATTCAGGGAGAGCAGTGGAAATATACAGGAGAAATAATGAGGGAAAAACTGCGGGAGACGATGGAAAGGATATGGAAAGGAGAAGGAGTCCCAAAGCAATGGAAGGAGGCAGTAGTGTGCCCAATATACAAAGGAGGAAACAAAACAGAGCCAAAAAGTTACAGACCAGTAAGCTTATTAAATGTAGGGTATAAAGTGTATGGGGAAATTTTAAGAAAAAGATTAGTAAAAGAATTAGAAGAAAAAGGTTACTACCAGATTGGCAGGCGGGTTTTAGAAAAGGGAGAGGTACGATAGATAACATCTATATACTCAAACATTTAATCAATAAGCAAATTGAAAAGAAAAGGAGGTAAAATGTGGGCAATTTTATAGATGTGAAATCGGCGTTTGATAGGGTAGGAAGAGAAAGTATGTGGAGATATATGAGGAAAAGAGGAATAAGTGAAGGATTAGTAGGAGCAATTGAAGAATGTTATTTGGAAACAACATGTAAGACAAAAGTAAAAGGAGAAATGGGGAATGGGTTCAAAACATTAAGGGGACTGAGACAAGGATGTCCAATGAGCCCATGTTTATTTGCGGCGTATATAGGAGACATGGAAGAAGAATTAGAGAAACAGCAAGTGGGGGGATAGTAGTGGGAAGGAAAAAAGTAAAGGTGTTGGCGTACGCAGACGACATAGTGGCAATAGCAAAGAGTGAGGAAGAAATGAAACAGACTATAAATGGAATAAAAAGTACTTAGAGAAGAAAGGATTGGAGGCAAATGTGGGGAAAACAAAGATCATGGAGTTTAAGAAAAAAAAGGAAGGGATAGGAAAATAAAATGGTGGTGGGGAAGAGAAGAAATAGAAAAAGTTGACAAATACAAATACCTAGGATACGTTATAAGTGCTGACAATAGCAATAGAGACCATATAAAAGAGCTAGAACAGAAAGGAAACAAGATAGTAAGGCAAGTGTGGGGCATAGGAGAAAGAATATTCGGAAAGGATTTAGAGAAAAGAAGATGGCTGTTTGAGAAGATGGTGACAAGTGTTTTGAAATATGGGGCAGAAATATGGGGATGGAAAGAATGGTATGAGCTGGAGAGGATCCAAGAAAAGTATTGGAAATGGACATTAGGTTTAGAAAGAGAAACACCAGGATACATAGTAGAGGACGAAGTCAAGTTAGAAAAAATAAGGATACAAACCGGGAAAAGGGCGATGAGGTATGAGGAGGGGATAAAAAGTAAGATAGAGAAAGAGATATTAAATGAATGTTGGAAGGAAATAGAAATGCAGAGGGTAAAATTTGGCGAAGAAGAGAGAAAGTTATATTATGAAAGAGGGGGTATGCACGAGAAGAGATAGCAAGAATAAGAAGAGAAGGAAGATCGGTAGAAATGGACATTATAAGAAGGATTTAGATTTGCAGGCGCAGGAAAGAGCTGGAAAAATAAAAGAAGGAAAGTACAACGTAAATTACTGGGAAATAAGATCAGATGAAAAACCAAAATATTTAACGGGAAGGATTGGATTAAAAGAAAAAGAATTATAGCGAGGTTTAGGTAGGGAATGAAGAAAGGGAAAACAGATATTGGAGAGAGGACATAGATAGAAAGTGTAGGATGTGTGGGGAAGCGTGGGAGAACTTATATCACATAAGTAGAGAATGCGAGGAAGTGAGAGTGGAAGAGAGAGAACGAAGGAGTTGCTGGGAGAAAGAGGGAAGGGATAGAGTGGATGAAAGAAATAATTAAAAGAAGAGAAATAATAGAAAATAGAAAAAGAGTCATAAGCAAGGTATAAAGCAAGTCAATGAAGAAGGGATTGATAAGAGGTGCAGTTGGGGAAGAGAAGAGGAGGAAGAGAGGAAGGACCGATTAAATTTATTTATTATGTGTAGAGTGAAAAATAGTTTAGTTCAATTTGTAAGGAAAATCGAATTCTTTGTTTATTTATAAAAAACAAATAAAATAAATTGATTATTAAGGCAAAATATAGAATGGATCTACTAGTGCTTTGAAATTTTCAACCAATGCGACGTCGGTATATGTCATTTTGATTGCTCTGAAGTTGCAGCAACCAACTTAAATTTGAATTATTAGCGCTACTTTTATAACTTTCTGCAATAATGAGTGTGTATACAACTGCTGAAAAAGTTCAAATGGTTATAATGGGTATGCAGTGGTGAAAGCTATAGAAACTGTTCAGCATTATTTGCTGCACTTTTTCAAGATCGACCGATTCCAAGTGCTAGTACAGTCATGCGGGTATTTCAAACCTTTGAAAATACTGGCAGTGTTCACAAGCGGCACAAAGCTGGTGCAGCTTGGCAGGCCTAACAACAACAACGACGAGATTGATGTACTAGCAGCAGTTCAGCATAATCCGATCATAAGTGTTCGACAACTAAGTGTTGACTGCGGTCTAAGTAAAAGTCGTGTACATAGAATACTAAAGAAACACAAGTATAAGTCCTACCATTATTCTCAAATTCAAGAGCTTTTTAGAACGGATGCTGAAAAAGACAAGAATTTTGTAAAATTTTAATGGAAAAATCTAATAATGACGATAACTTTATTAAAAATCTGTGTTTTACTGATGAATGCACTTTTACATTAAATGGAACACCAAACATTCAAAATTACCTTTTTTGGAGCACAGAAAACCCTCATCTGTTTATACCAGCTCACACCCAATATCCCCAATCAGTAAATGTTTGGGCTGGGATATTTTCAATACCGTAATAGGTTCTTTTTTATTGAGGGTACACTTACTGCTGTTAAGTACCGTGACCTTTTAATTGAGAATGTGCTACCAGCATTGCACGAAGTTGCTGAAGAGGATACTGTTGTTTGGTATCAGCACGATGGGTGTCCAGCTCATAGTGCTAATCTGGTAAAAGGCCTTTTAAATGATGCGTTGCCCAGAACTTGGATTGGAAGAGGTGGTGAAATTGCTTGGCCACCGAGATCACCAGATTTGTCACCTAATGACTTTTTCTTATGGTCATGAATTGCCTCTAAAGTGTATTCAGATCGACCACACATCACTGTCGAATCATTAAAGGACAGAATTGTAGAAGTTTGCTTTAATGTTCCGGCAAACGTAATCTCTAATGTGCAACGCAATTTTTATAATCGATTAGGGCATTGTTTAGCAGTAAATGGACAGCAGTTTAAGCATTTAATATAAGCAGTTGCTGGCTTAAATAAAATGTAGCTTTACTTCTGCATACCTACCCAAAAACCTTTTCAGGACCACCAAAAATCACAAAAAGAATTTTACACGACTTTCAAAGAAAATCAATTTTATTAATAAACATAATTTAAATTCATTTTACAAAGGTTTGGCGATTGTGTGCATAGATCTCATGTGTGCATTTGCAGAGATTTAAATTTATGATTTAAAATTTAGAATATGAAACAAAGAAAATAATTTAAAATACAAACCTTATTCTTTTTGTGAGTTCAAACCGAGGTTCAAACATTCAAAGCTATTAACTATTTGGCATTCTCAAATAATCACAACATTTTTGTTTACCTACATTTAGCTTGTACGACTCCTGCAAATAATATTCCAAGTTAAATCACTTTTTAGGTAGGTACTAAAATAATAATATTCCTTGCCTATAAAACTTTCGTCTCCTGGTTCTTCCTCGGTATCGGTCTTATATCGTGAAGTTCTTAACATGCTGTATAAAAATGAAACCTGAATCCGTTTACATAATTATACTTTCATAGGCACTTTTAATCATATTGATATAACTGCATCTTAAATCAGCTTAATATTCTTTATAATACTAAGCACCACAATGTACTTTTTGTGTTATAATCTAAAATTAATTTACGAAAATAATTATGCGTAATTATGTAAAAGAATTAGTTGTACTTACTTGAGAAAGCGATCACATCAAAGCGACTAAACAATTAAAATTTTGCAAAAACAAAATAATACATTTTTAGGTTGAGAAATGTCAAAAGGAATATTACAGTTGTGGTAGACATGACAATCGTCACACACACAAACTGCTCTCTCTTCTTACTTCAACTGACACTTACAACGCACGTCGTATCGCGACGGTGAAAAATATCATAGCACAAGTAGATCCGTTCTATATTTTGCCTTAATAAAAATTCTATGTTGCGTTCTCCCTGGGACACAGGGTTCTACAGTTAAAATATTTTCAGTTAATTATGGTACACCCTGTATATACTAGATTTCAATTTATGAAAACAAAGTCAACTTAGTTACTTTAAATAAGAACCACAGCAGGTGATGATTACAAGTCAGAATATTTGTGTACAGCCAATTTACCTGAAAAATTAGAATGACTCAGAAAAAGCAATTTAATTATGTTATGTTTTAAATAGAAAAAAAAATGGCAGGAAGGGATGGTGGTAAGAAAAATAAAACAATTCTGTAGTGTTGCAAATACCATTTTGCTTTATCTTTACTAAAAAATAAACTCTACGCTATAAATTGGACACATCGTACCTTAAATACATAAAGTAGGAATGTGTTCAGGTGTTCACACACATGGTATTTCAAATAAACAGGTAATATTTAATTTATTCCTTCAATAAGACATTGTCCGGCAAAAGCACTAAGTACTAAATAAATAAAATTGTTTTTGATCTAAAGACTAAAAACACAATATTTATGGTAAGTGGTCTAGTAGTTTTTGAATGATGCAAATCATATATACAAGAAAATTTAAAATAAATTCATGTCCAGTTTTCCTAAACTCGATTAAATGTAATCTTAGGAGGTTAAACACATTGGTGTTCAAGGAATAAAAACAACAATTAGTGTTGAATTGAATCGAGCTTGGTTAAACTGACTATAATTGCAATATTATTTTATTACCGTTGATTCAAATGCAAGTACACAGTAGTCTAACGAAAGTTTGCACACAAAGCACACATTTTAAACATACTTTTTGACCTGCGTATTTAACCTCCTAGCGGGGGTGAGTAACAACCCTAAAATTATTATGGAAAGAGAAGTAGAGTGGTATATCATTTGAAAGGTCATAAAATTGTCTTTCTAATGATATCTTATTTGTTGAATTTTACTAAAATAGTTAATGAGAAACGGCTTTAAAGACATTAAGCCGATAATTTTGGTATTAATGAAAAACGCAAACAAGCTTTAATTATTACGAGTGAAAACAACTGCAATCATTAGTACGTTCGAATGTTTGTTATTTTTTAACGTTACTTTGGAAAAAGAGTAAACAAGCCGTTAAATTGATTTGTTAAAACGTCACTATAACAAATGTTGAAAATGTGTCCCTCTCAAAAAGCAAAATCGACGTGTCCGAGATTTTGCGTTCAATTACAAAAAAAAGTGAAAAGCTAAGTGCAAACTTTTCGTTAGACCACTGTGTATATAGTACAATAAATTAGACGCGGAAAAAAGAGATTTCCTAAAAGAATCAAAATATCTTAAACCTTTACGCAATATAACAAAAAAAATTATTTACAATAAGCACAAGTTCAAAGATATAAACATAAATTACTATACAATATTTATTTAAAGATTTCATCCCTTTGAATCACTAAAATAAATAATAAATTACGTAGATAATACGTAAATATCGTTCTGCGATACGCAATAGCATATAAACAAATAAAATAAAACTGTAATTTAATAGAATTAACATAAACTACATAACCCAATGTGCAATTTATACCATACGTTAATGAATAATAATAATTTTTTTGTATAATGTATCGAAATGTTTTAGTTGCTTCAATAAATAAATCAATAAATTAACCTTCATATGTGTTAATAATGCATAATTTCTTTGTTTTTTTTTTTATTATATTTAAATGTACAGCTACATGCGTATTGTTTTCAATAAAAATATGCTTCATCACTCGGCAGTAACTGTAAAATTTACATAAATAGCTTATATAAAATGAGTTATAACAATATCAACAAATGTCTTTGAGAATTAATAAAACAATTAATAATATTATATTAATGATGGCGCAATTCAGATTTGGTTTGAAAAAATGAATTTCTTTTTATGTAAAGCTTATAATTAATGATGCCCGTGTCTATTGGTAAAAATACTTGAGATAGTAAAATATTGTTTGTTATTTTTACGCAAGGACAATTCCTGAGAATGTGATTTAAGATGTTTTAATAGGCAATTAGTTTTATTTGATTGTCTTGTAAACTTTATGGAAGATTTTACACTATTGCATTCTATAGCTTTTTATTTCATTTGTTACGAACTTTATTACAATTTTTTTTTTGAATAAATTTAATTTGTAAAGCATTTTAAATAGTAATATTATTATTATGAATTTGTGAAAGAAAGTGTAAATGTTTCACAGACATTTTACTTATAATAGTTAAAAAATAGTGAGAAATAAAAGTAAATATCAAAAAACAAATACTAAGTCAGCTGCAATAATTTTCATTTATTTATTATTGCAATAAATGTATGTAGTATACAGGGTGTCTCAGATAAGGTGGCAATATTTCAAGGGTACATAGAGAAACTCCAGATTAGAGATTTGAGATAATAAATCTATGTCCGGAAATGCGTTGCTTCCGATATACAGGGCCTTGAAAAAATTCAAAAATTAATATGTTTTGTCTGTATTTTGAAAACGCGTTGATCGATTTTCTTAAAATTTCCAGAGTATGTCAAGCAAAATTATTGGTCATATTTATGTGCCAATCCGACTCTTCTAAAAATTTCCAGGACCGGACTTTCGGTTTTTCTCACTTAGTTTTAAGAGAAAATGTAGCACGCCACTGGTTTTTCCAAATATTGAAATCATTTTTCACATTCCCAATCAATTTGGAAAAGAAACGCTCTCTTGTTTTTTCTTCTCCGACGCGTCGTTTCCGCGAAAAAAATAAAATCCATTTGGATGTCTTTCAAAGAGCTCATTATCGAAAAACTTCAGGTGACAATAAAAACGTAGTGAACAATGAATATTGTCATGGCGACAACGAAAACAAAATTAATACCGCAACTGGCAAGAGGTTTGAGTATCGTTGTCTTCACCTGAACTTCAAAAACACTTGACTACCATATTAATTTTTGAATTTTTCAAGGCTCCTGTATATCGGAAGCAACGCATTTCCGGACATAGATTTATTATCTCAAATCTCTAATCTGGAGTTTCTCATGTACCCTTGAAATATTGCCACCCTTATCTGAGACACCCTGTATATTCGCTTAAATAGTTAGCTTCAAGTAGCAGGAAATATAGCTAATTTTGAAGACAAACAAAAGTTGGCGTTATTGAAATCGGTATTGTAAACTACATTTTAATTTTATTATTAAAAGACATACAGGTAACCAAATATACAGGGTGTCCCAGAGATGACTCCCCATGCTTGTATTTCCGTTATTTTTATTTTTTTTATTATTTTTAAAAAATTAAATGAGTGAATTAAATTCTCTATAAGATAAGTAAATACAATTTTTCGAATTCTGCACTTGTATAATGGTAGCGATATTCAATTTTTTTTTCTAAAATAGCATAATATAAGGTAAAGCGGTTCATAGGGAACAAAAAATGTTCACAATTCGAGAAAACTTTAACCCATTTATTATTACAAAATTTAATTTTTCCATACAACCAAGAAAATAGTATCCTCTAATACTGCAAATGACGTATAGTATAGTAAAAAAAATAATTACAAAATGCATTATAAAAAATTCCACTTATAGACCGTGCGTTGTAGAAAAAAGGTTAGATAAAAGTTATAGATAAATATTTGCATGTTTTTCTTGAGTAATTATTATTCATAAATATAGAAAAGCTACGTGAGATCAGCAAAACTGTAATGTCATTGTCATTAACTATTATTTGAAATAAAATGCTTATAAGTAATATTTTAAAAATATTGTTATTTTAATTGTTTTTAACAGTATCCCCAAGAATATTAATTATACAAAAAAAATTATGAAAAGAAAGTTGTTGGAATCTTTTATTATCTATAACTTTTATTTGAACTAATTTTTCTAAAACAAAATTTTCTTTTTCCTCTTTATTGTGCAAATTCTGTCTAAACTTCAATCTTAAAACATTTAAAGAAGAAAGCTATAACAACCAGGTACTTAGTCCTGTCTAAATTTTCCGTTAATTTAGCAGATTTGTAAATATTTCCTTTATTATAGTCATTTTAATATTAGTCTTATACTTTGATTTCAGTTCATGTTGCTCTTTTGAAAGTTTGTCCAACGTTGGCCAGTTTACTAAACTGACGCTTTTACCACTAGGCTATACTCCCAGTTGTTATTTTAATGTTTTTTTAATATAATGTTTTATATTTTCTAATCTTCTTATGGAGATAGCAGAAAAAACAAATTAATTTTTATGTCGACGTTTCGCTACTATAAGACGTGGCGTATATCTTTTAATTTTATTCCTTGATTAAGATTATAATTAGGAAATATAAACTATTAAAAGTTTAATTTTAGTTTTAAATGGGCAATTAATGGTCTATTACATTTATTTGTGACGTCATAATTTGTTTAGACATGTTTTTGTTGCTTTCTATTTCAAAGTCTTTAAATAATTGTATCTTCCAACTTATTGATTACACAACATGTCACCTCGTCGGAGTTTAAGCATGTGTTTTTTCAGTGATTTAATAGTTTACTCAGTAATTAATATCTCAATGCTTTGTTTTTTTGTAAGTGTACATTTTTTCTATGTCATTTCAAATATATATTTAATTCAATTATCTGTATCTTGAAACTAAAATTGTAAGCTGGAGAGGATGTTATCGATGAACAAAAGTTTATCTTATGAATTCACAAAGTCTGTCTGTCTGCCTGGTCATCTGTCTGGATGTCCGTAGCTTTTCTCTGTTGACATTTTTGAAAATTTTCTTTCGGATTCCTATAGAACATCAAAATCTAAGACACATTTTTAGCTTTAATCATTTTTTTTGTCTATCTCATCGGCAAAGTGGTCAAATCTGGCTCCCGGAAAAATTTTAAAAAAATTTTTATAAATTTTTAAGCTAAATAAGCAGTACTTCTTTGTTCATCCCGGCAATGCAAGCTTGCGCATTCCCAACTGGTTTTTATTTTCGTTCACACAAAAGAAATTCTTAGAAGTTAAACGTTGACCTCAGTGTTACGTATTTTTCATTGGAAATGTTTTAATTAAGTATCAATGGTATTGGGTTTAATAAACTTTTGTGTTCATTGTTCGAAATTGTTTATGGTAGCAGATTATTTTGTTTTTATAATTTTAGTCATAGCAGCATTTGAAAGTCATCGAAGAAAAATTGTGAAATCCCTGTAAGTACAATATAGTTTATTTACTCAAACAATAGAAAAGTGTTAAATTTTTGGCTCTTGTAATTTTGTAAAATGTGTAACTGGATTAGCTTACGTTGAGAATTTTTCTTTACTTAGACATATGGAAAATTCAAGAGATTAAAATTTCAGTTGCCGTACCATTATTTTTGTGAATTTATTTTACTTAGTTTAGGTGAATAACGATTAGGCTCAATTAGTATATTTCATATTTTTCCGTACGTATTTTATTCTGTAGACAAACTTGTCAGATTATGTTTATAATTTACCCAAAGATTTAATTTTTGTGTATCATTTTTTAGTTCAAAAACCGAGGTGTTCTAGTTTTTCCCAATTCTTGTCAGACATTTCAGATAACTCAAAATGTGTACCGCCTTCTGAGCAATTTGAATTTACTTCTCATTAGTCATTTAATCTCCTTTAGTGAGGTAAGTTTAACAAATCACTATCTGTCATTACGCTTTATTTTAAGGGTTTAATAAAATAACAAATTGTATATTTTTTGGAATCGACTGTAAATGTGTAATCCAAAAAAGAAAATACATATAACGTGTTCCACTCAAAAGATATACACTAGTCATATCTTACACGATGATGACGTTAGAAACAGATATCTTATACGATGAATAATTAAAAATAAAAATCTGACGTGTATGCATATTTTTTTAAGTGGTTTTAATTATAACACGTGATTCAAAAATTTGTCATCAAAGTGGATCATGGAATAATTCACGTACGTCTAGTCTAAATGCATAAAACTGGATGTGTTGAAATTATACAGCGTCATCCCCAAAGTCCGCACCAATGGGAAACTCCTGCTTAAAACAAGTCAGATATCTTAACAAAAATATCATTTTGAATAATGTTAAGGCACTAAACATCAAAATTAAATTATTATCTCAGCACAGATTGATCACCTCCTCGTTGTTGACAATCTTCGTATCAACAATTATTGTTTTAAGTTGGCTTGGAAAACAAATGAATAATGAGATAAAATGCTTAAACATCGAAACAATTAATGCCAAAATTTGCTAACAACTTATTACATAGTTGTTTGTTATTGTTATTTTATCACCATTTGATAATAAATGTTTTTTGCAAATAACATCAATATGCTCACAAAGAAGAAAAAGTTGAGATTGTTTTGTTGTGTGGGAAAAATACTCCAAGCAGACAAGTTGAGGACATCTTTAATGCCAGGCATCCCAATCGCAATGTGAATCACACTACAGTTACATCGTGGGCTTTTAAATAAATTTAAAGAAAAGGGCAGTATTAATAACAACTTCAAAACCCTCACGTAAATGCAAAGATTTCTATTGAGATAGAAGAGGAAGTGTATTTAACGGTAGTCGAAAAAGTAAGACATTAATTAGACTGATATCAACATCTTTAATGTACCTTGTACTACCGCACAAAAAAACTTAAAGAAAAATAAGTTCAAAGCTTTTTAAACCAAAATTTATTAATACTTTAAAAGAAAGGATTTTATTTCGAGGTTTGAATTTTTCCGGATGGTATCAAGGTGAATACGAAGAAAATTCACGGTTCCCGCTAAATATTTTATGTGTGCTATAATGAACCATTGAGTGAGCAATACGTAACTGAACGAAGTACAATGA
>JALBCR010001692.1:0-119922 GCA_030710515.1 Abscondita cerata | reverse complement strand
TAACAATTTATTTCTCGGTTCCGTTCCCAACTTAATACAGCGTTATTTTTCTTGAGCTCTACTTGCCACAATGTCGCAATGTGCTTTTAACCTGCCTCTGAAGTAGATGAATAATTAACAGAATGATATTGATGATCTATTTCTAGGCTGCTTGGCAGACCTGGTTACCGAGAAAATTGTCTAAAACGTTTATAACATGAATGTTGCTGATTGCCGTAAATGTATCGTATTATAATTTTCTGTTTTTCTACCAGTTTTAAGTTCAAGTCAGCTACGACCCCTCTTCACTTTTTTGCTCTTCGTTTCAAACTCGCTTTCTTGTTCCTCTTTCTTTTTTTTTCTTTCGCCATTTTTTCTACGTTATTCATTAATTTGGTAAACATGTCTTTTTAAGCAATTATCTTGTCTCTCTTCTCCAATTCTTCTTAGCATTTCTTTATAAGTTACTTTTCATTTCCATCATTTTTACTCTATTTTGCAATATTAAAGGTCCCTTTTAAAGTTTTTAGCTAATGGTCTACATACGGTTTTCTTTCTATTTAAACATTTGAATATTTAAACCTTTCCCTATTATCTACCTATCATCATAGATTCTGTCTTATTCTTGATCTTTATTCGATATTTCTTACATTTAGAGTGTCGTACAAGTTTGTACTTTGCACCATCATGTGGATGAGAAATCTCATACATTTTATCCTTCTTCCATGTATGCACACTATTTTCTATACATAGTAAATCACCACCAACCATTTGAAAAAGCACTTTTGTTAACGTAATGAATGAATAAAATTCACCGTGTTCCATTTAACTTCACATTTTAAGAAAATTTGAAATAACTCGGAACACTCTGTATTAGGTATAGAAAGCCTTTATCAAAGTATACCTTATTTTTAGGGGTAATCAAAAATAGAAATAAAATACATGGTGTTCCATAAAAAAAATACAACTTTGTTGTTCCACATATGATATATAAAACATACTTACTAACAATTTTAAATGTAACATTTATTAACCTGCAATCTTCTAAAATGACAAAACTTGTACTACGTCACTGTAAACCTCCGTCTCGTTGATGGTGGTTCACCCTGTATAATCTTTCATTCATTAAATAACAGATAACAACCCTGTTTCACATCTCTCCGAATTCAATTTCAGTCAGCTCACAATCTATTCATGAATCATAATTTTCATTTTTAGAAATTTAAAATCTTAAAATTTGAAAAAAAACATTTCAGTTAATACATAATTCTACATACAGGGTGTCTGTAAAGGTCTTTACACACGCCTACCACATGTTCCTTGGACAAAAATAAGCCGATTTAAATGGCAAACGTTTTGAGTTTATAATGAAAAAACTATTTCAAATTTTCACTTCAAGGCCGCATAGCGCTTAAACTAAACAAATTTGGACTAAGGTAAGTTTACTTAAATCGGCTTATTTTGGTCTAAGGAATATGTGGTTAGGCGTGTAAAGATCTTTACTTTTTAAATTGCTGTAAAAAAGCTTTTCGTCAACAAACTGAACAAGCTATATAATTACAATTAGCGAAATGAAAGCAATTTTGAATGTGATTAAAATAAAAAAAAGCGCATTTACAATAAATATTATTTCCGTCTTAAAATGTTTCGGTGTAATTATAGTAATTAATTTAGTAATATAGTAGTATAGTAAAGCATTACAAAGTATTATAAAAGTATTACAAAAACGTTTGATTGTCACATGACAGCTACTAATTTTACAAAAACTATTAAAATGGTTATCAGCGTTGTTCGATATTTTTTACAGGTAAAGTCATTCAACAGCTTTAGGAATAAATACTCAGTTGGATTGCTATAGAAGGATTGATGGCATTTTTTATTTTCAACAAACCAAACCTTATCTCTAAATTAGCAAGCCCATGCTTGATAATTTATAAATTTACAAGAAAGCCTAATACGTTTCTTTTTCGTCACTTTTAGAAATACAAGCATATGGTTAACGTTCACTTGCGGATTAATACAAACAAGTCAAAACTTGCTCATATTTAATGTATGTGATTGTAAAGAAATCTCTAATATTGGTCTATTTTTCCAATTGTTCATAATACATAGAACTATGCTCAGAACACTATATGTTAAAAATTAATAAGAAACAACTCTTGTGCAAGTATTCATGCTTTAAAAAATTAACATAGTACATGTACTTTTTAGACCAAAATAAGTCGATTTAACAAAACTTACAGTGACAATTTGCTAGTTGTGGTGCAATACGATCCTGAAATTGCAATTATGAATTCGTTTTTTATGTAAATTTTGAACGGCTTAAACGATTTTTTAAAATTTGGAAAATATCACAATAAAATTCGAACGAAAATTAATTCATTGAGGGACAAATTAGATTTTATATTAATTAAACATTTGAAATACCTACGCCAATGGGTAAATTGAAGTTTATTTATCAAATGGGGATTAAGTGACTTATGGGCCACAAAAAGGTACTTACATAAGATCCGATTTTCGCAAAAATCGCATTTTATTAACTGATTATTATTTTTATTTTTTTTCTTATTATTATTATTACTAAAATCGGGTTTCATGGTGGTGACACCCACTATCTCTTGCTTAATAAACAGGCACGCGATGCGTTGAACTACTGTAGCTAATTTTGGTGATTTTTGTAGACTTGCGTTTGAGCTACCCTACACTGATTAGACTCAAATAAAGCAAAACACGTATACGTAGGGAATCTAGGAAAAAAAAACCGACGAAAAAAGCGAAAAAAAAACTTTAAGTTTTTTTTTAATGTATGGTTTTAAAGAAAGAAACTGTAATAACTGTAACCTACCAACCGACACAGTTTACCCCCGATCACAATAAACTTTTTTTCCGCCGCTTTTTTTCCGCGGCTTTTCTTTCTGTCGGTTTTTTCCGCGGCTTTTCTTTCCGGCGGTTTTTTGCGGTTTTTTACTCGAATTTCATTCTCCGGTTTTTTCCACAGCGTTTTTTCTGTCTATCGTATGTAGGTGTCGTTCGTAATTCTGCAATTATCACTGGATACTGTTTATTCAGTTGGCAAGAATTTAAAATATTGCGTTAAAATGTGTTTAGCTTTTGGTTCACGTTTGTTGAAAAGTTCACAGCCGGCATCTTACATACTACAGATTTCTACAAATTCATATTACATTTTGATAAAAACAAGGCAACTGTCCATGAGGTAATAACACCGACTATCAATTGAAATAGGTATGTTCAAAACAGCGTTGCCGTGCCTATGGCCATACCATCTGGTCCTTATACTTGCAATGTACAAAATCAGGCAATACGAATTGGCAACACCGAATTTCTTTGTGGCTGGGATCGTCTGTGATCATATCCAGGGTCGGGGTGACGTCATCCGACTAACAATTTACATTTTTATTATTATTTTTAATAACTTTCCAATCTCTACAGTTTCACGAATAAACCAAAGGCTTTTTGTAGTTTGATAAACATCAAACATCACATTGTCTTTCAAAATTAGAGTACGAATAATGTAGAGTTAATGACCAACATCAACTCATCTGAACAAAATTATTATTTTCAATAGTATGTAAGTACCATTTTAAGAAAATGAACTATGTATGCTTGTTATTTATCTAGTTTTACATCAATTAACAAATAACTAGCCACCATTATAATGAAAATAAAATCTGATGGTAATAAATGTTTAAAAATAATTTAAAATAAAATTTTAAAAATTAATAACTTAGTTATTATGAATCGTTTAATTTATTTTTTTTGTAAAACAAGTCTACCACCTTATTAAAATTATTGCTCACATGAGGACACCCTCATTGTTGGTATTTTTGTTGTACAATATTTTTAGACACAAAAAGTGTCGATAATACAAAAACAGAAACCCATTTTGAAAAAAAAATAATTTAGTAACTGCTCCTGATAATATACTTAAAAGCAACAATTAACAATCTAGGGTACTTACTGATGAAATTTATATCTTTATCAGAGCAAAACTATAGGTACTACCTAAACAGTTTGCTAAAAGAAATACATTTACATACAGTATGTCGCTTTAAAGATGCCTATATTTTCCTTATTTAAAGAAATACAGATTTTTATGCAGTCATACAGGGCGAGTCCATTTTTTAAGACACTTAACGCAACCTGAACTTTACACTACTACAAATCGATAAATAGGCTTGATTCTTAATATTTTACTTTGCGTTAGAAAAAGTTGTTAAGAATATTTATTTAAACCCATATATTCAGTTTGGTGTTTGCGACTTTTTTATTTTAAGGAAAACGTACTATAAAACATATACAGGGTGTTAATTAAGTACTTGTACAAACTTTAAAGGGTGAATCTTTGACTAATTTTAAGATTAAATTTCATATGAACATGGTTTGCAACGGTTTGGTTTCTGAGAGGCCCTGTCCAAAAAAACCTATTTTATTTGGTTTATTGCTTATATTTTTGTTAAGTAACATGGCAATTGGACGAAATTCGGGATACTGGATATATTGATGACGAGAAACTCAAATATAAACTTAGTTTTTTGTTTCATGTTGTTACTGAATTTAAATAACCATTACTTTTTTGCTTTTCATTTACATTTTTCAAAAACTCGGAAATGATTCAACTTAAAAAATCAAAACTCAGATTTAACTTCAAACCCGTTTTTATCCAATTTACCCAGTCAAAATTGACATGCAATGGGACACAAAAAGTTATGGTTAATTAAATTCAGGAACAACACTGTATGTGGCGCCCTCTAACATTAAACAAAAATTAAGTTAATATTAGAGTTCTCGTCATCAATATACCCAGTATCTCAAATTTTGTCCAATTTACATGTTACTTAACAATAATATAAGCAAAAAACCAAATAAAATAGTTTTTTTGGACGCCCTGTATCTCAGAAACCAAGTCGTTGCGGACCCATGTTTATATGAACTTTTTATCTTAAAATTAGTCAAAGACTGTCAAACCCTGTGTATATATATATTTGTAAATGCCATGTTAAACTACATTAGAGAAGCTACATAAATCAAAATTATATTGGCGTATACCAAAGTTACAACTATTTTTTTCAAATGACACCCTATATATTTTTTTTCATATATTCAAAGAAATATAAACACTATAGATGTGTTTACAAAGAGCGGTTTTCAAGTTTAGGCAAAATGTCATTTTTCAACAAGATGGTGCACCGCCACATAATGCGAGTAGTGTTACTAATCATTTAAATACCGTTTATACAAATAGGTGGATAGGAAATCGGAGTGAAGCGGTTAAATTATCTTCTGAATTCTCCGACTTTACCTTCATTGATATGTTCCTTTGACCATATTTATTTATTTATTTATTTCCAAAAAGAAAGATAAAAAAGAAAACAGAAAAAATAATTACAATTTGTACAAGAACAACAAGCAATAACAATCCTTTTGGAAAAGTGAAGACAATCAGGTGACACCAAGAGGTGCCTCTGTTCTTCCTTGCCACCACGTTTCGACGTATGTATCAAAACAAATAAACTCTTATCTCACTACTTAAGTTATCTAAGTTATCAATGACTACAATGTGCAACGATTTAGTTCTTTTAGTTTTAATTTTAATTTTAATTCTAATTCTAATTCGCATTACCTTTATTCTTTAAATTCTTAGACAAACGATTTTGAAGGAGTGTATACTCAGAGATTTTATATCCGCAGGTAAATTGTTATAAAGGAAACAAATGTTATAAGAAAAGAATTAAAAAGAATTTTTTCTATTGCGTAAGGTGGAAAACTTAAATTCAAGAATTTGTACAGAGTGTGTACGTTTGAATTTAAATGTGATGTTTCGTGCATACACCCAAGACGTCGTAAATAGAGCTTTGTATGAATGCTAACGGAAGTCATTTTGAACTTCCTACAATACCCTTGGTTTGAAAGGTGCTCCTGCCACCCTTCAGAGAGTTATGGACAATATCCTCCGTGTCTTACAAAACGAACAAAGTCAGATCTACTTAGACGACATCATTACATTGGCATGACTTACACATTGACCGACTTAAAAATGTTTTTCAAAAATTTCGAGAATCAAATTTCAAAATTCAACACAAGTCCAAATTTTTAAAATAGATGTAGCTTACTTTGGTCACATTGTGACAAGAAGTTTTTCCAAAGTAACAAAGCAAATTGAAAAATTAAATTTTGTTAAAATTACCGAACCATTAACTAAATGTTTAAAGACCGAACACGACCAAGAATTTTTGCATTGTTTAGAAAAATGTGAAAATTTACTTATAAACGACACAATTCTTCAATGCCCAGATTTTTTCAAACGATTTGCTGACAATCGATGCGAGCAGTCTTATCTCAAAGCCTCTGCACAAAATTACTAGGTAATAGAGAAACAATTTATATCCATTGTTTGGGCAAAGATTTAATGTCATAACTAAAATATGTATTTTCCCTTAAGGACGAAAATAGTAAATTCGTCCGATGGAAATTAAAACTCGCTGAAGAGGCCATCATGGTGGTTCTAAATAACCCACCTTCTTCGACGGTTATCCAGATACAGGATGAATTATAATATTTGGCACATATTTATTTTTATCATATCTTTTTAAGTACCGTATAGAATGTTCATATTTGGTGAAAATGTTTTGTATCTCAGTCGCTTTAAAATGTCATATGCAAAATTGTTGTTTCACATGTCCGTACTTAAAAAAATTGTCGATTTTGATTTTTAAAAATTCAATTTGTTTCCAATTTTTTACAAAATTCTTATCCGAATAGATGGATAGGCGTCGAGGAGCCTCATTCTTGGCCTGCAAGATCTCCGGACTTCAACCTATTGGACTTTTTCTTGTGGGGACACATGAAAAATTTAGTTTATGACAAATTAATACACGGGACCAGCTCTTGCAACGAATTAAGCAATCTTTTCAGGAAATCCAAAATGATCAGAATGTAATTAGAAAATAAATTTCAAATTTAATTATTATGGGAAGGAAATGTGATGAAGTCAATGGGGCATTTTGAAAATTTACTCAAATCATTATTTGCCAGTTTGGTATTTTGAAGTACGGGCCTGTATAACAACATTTTGGGTATAGCATTTTAAAGCGGCTGAAATACAAAATACCTCCACCCAAAATAAACAATTTGTATCGGGTGCTAAAGAAATTATTTGTTTAAGTGTATGATGTTTTTTTTATTAATTTCTAAAGAAGAAAATTTGTCATTTTTTTAAGATTGATTGTTTAGTGCGGCAGCTTTAGAAAGTATGTCATTAGAATCATATATATGTACTTTCTAAATAAAAAATATTTTTTCAAAAAATTTGATATACAGGGTGTTGAATTTTTAAAAATCGAAATCAACAATTTTTTTAAATACGGACCTGTGAAACAACAATTTTGCATATGACATTTTAAAACGACTGAGATACAAAACATTTTCACCAAATATGAACATTCTATACGGGGACTTAAAAAGATATGATACAAATAAATATGTGCCAAATATTATAAATCATCCTGTATCTGGATAACCGTCGAAGATGGAATCACTAAAGGTGGGTTATTTAGAACCACCATGATAGCCTCTATCTTGTGGTGACGTATGTACATTTAGATCCAGGTCACCCTGTATACAAAAAAGATAAACTAGGCTCCAACACAGACAGTCTTTTGCGAATAGAAATTCTCACCAAAGATTTAAATTTTTGGGAACACGTAAATAACATATTAAATGACGTCAATTTTATGACGACTAACAAACTCTAACAGTTCAACTGGAACAGTACAAAATCAAAATCAGTGTACAGACTACATCGAAGATGTTGACAATGCTTCTGTTTTGGTTCAACCCGGCTTAGACAATGAAACTGAAATAGAAATAAGAGCAAAGCCAAAATGACGATAACCAAAACGATGACGATCAAAGCACTTTAACGTAGGATCACACCCAAATCTTGAAATCCCAAAAATCTAAACTCCATCTAAACTAAAACTTAATGCAAAACTCAAAACTACTATCAAATTATTATGTTCCATAGCACACTAAAAATTAAAAAATAAACCGTAATAATTTTGAGTACAGACGAAAATGATAAAAATTAAAAACACAAAGTTTGTCTTGAAAGTCGGTACATTTGTCGATCAGCGTTGTACACACGACAATTCTGTGGAAAGGCCAATTGGGAGGTCAAATCCAAATCCTGTCAAACTCATCGAAAAAACAGAACCACTCTGTCGGGTCAGTTAGTTATTATTATAATTAATACATACTTCAAAATAATGAAAAGACATTAAGCGATATGATTTATTTTATGACAAAGTTGTTTTTACTAAGTTTTTTCAAACAAAACTATGACATATGCTACATTTTTTAATCTACGTAAAATAAGAAATCTAATGACAAACAAATTACATATAAAAAAATTAAATTTGGTAAATAAGCAATAAAAAATTATTTTTTAAGAAAATTTCTGACTACGCCACTGGTTTTGTATCTAAAAGTGCCTGTATAATGCACAAACAGATTTCAAAATTTTTATAAATAAAAAAGTTATGAGCAGTTTTTGTTTTAGACCAAATGTGAAAAACACCCTGTATCTTTTTAATTAAAGATATAGCGGGATGCAGTTTGAGGCATTCAAATTTTCTCAAAATTCGAGCTTGACACCCTTTAGTTATTTTTCCAGTAAAATGTCGGCAAGTGTCCGAAACCTTCCCAGAGAACACTAAACTGACTCACCCTGTACTAATTTGTACCATCAAAAAAATTTATATGTTCAACCAAACTTTTGAAACAATCCCTAATTGAATATGCTATCATTAAGAGTAAAGTACACATTTTTACCAGAAGAAGCAATTGATATCTCTACATTTACATAGTAATTTAAGCTCTTCAGAAATTCACTAACAGATTTTGTACCTCATGCCTTTTTTTGAAAAACTACCCACGCATACTATAGGTACAATGGTAAAGTACACGTTTCCACAAGCAGAATCAATCCGTACCGGTACATTTGGAACTCTTTAATTTGTATCTTTCAAATATTTAATAACAAAATTTTTGTACTTAGTGCACTTCTTTGAAAAACACCCTCTCCTCACTATACGACATAAGAGTAAAGTTCACGTTTCCAAAAGCAGAATCAATCCGTACTGGTACATTAACATCTCCTCAATATGTATCGTTCAAATACATAATAACAGAATTTGTACTCGTGCCCTTTTTTGAAAAACCACCTCTGCTTACTTACTATAAGGCATAAAAGTAAAGTTCACTTGTTCACAAGCAGAATCAATTCGCATTGCTACATTCGCATCTCTTTAATTTGTACCTTTCAAATATTTAATAACAGATTTTGTACCTCATGCCTTTCTTTGAAAAACTACCCCCGCATATTATAGGCCCAAGAGTAAAGTACACGTTTCCACAAGCACTTACTAATGATGATTTCCTAAATCTTATTATTATTTACGGCGAGTGTAATAGAATTGTTGAAAGGACTTGTCGTGTTTTTGCAGAAAGATATCCAAATCGACCAAATGCAACTGGTGATATTGTAAGAAGATTGCTTAAAACTGCCGTTAGTTTGGTCAATTTAAGACACAAATTAATAAAAATAAACCACTAGTGGACAATGACATAAACGAAATTAATGTTTTGGGTTATTTTACGGCCTCTCCAAATGCCTCTATTAGAGATTGTGAAAGAGATCTTACTTTGTCGACGAGAACAATTCATCGCATTTTAAAAAACACAAATGGAAACCATTTTCGTATCATTTGGTGCAGCACTTAAAATTAGATGATCCTCCTCGAAGGGTGCAATTCTGTGAATGGTTTTTAATGAAGACCCAAGAGGATGAAAACTTCATGAAAAAATTTTTTGGTGTGATGAAGCAAAGTTTAGCAAAAAATGGATTATTTAATCGACATAATTCCCATTTTTGGTCTAATGAAAATCCACATGTTATTAAAGAACGTTCTTTCCAAGATAGTTGGAGTTTTAATGTTTTTGTGCAATAAAAGACGATAAAATTTTAGCAATAAAATTTTATGATGAAAATTTAAACGGTGAAAGATATTGCGACATTTTAGAAGAAGTCATACGACCCGCGTTACATACTTTAAGAAATGGAGAGGCGACTTCAGCTTGGTATCAGCAAGATGGAGCACCTCCTCATAACTTTGGGCGTGTTGCTGACCATCTTTACGACATGTTTGATGATAGATGGATTGCCAATCAAGGTCCGTTTCGTTGGCCAGCTCGCTCTCCTGATTTGGCTCCTCTAGATTTTGGTATTTGGGGTTACATTAAAAATCAGGTATTTTCCAAACCTGTTACGACAAAGGAAGATATGATGCAAAGAGTCTTACTTGCTTTTAATTCTCTAACACCCGACCATATTTCCAGAATTACAAGACGTAGCTTAATGAAAAGGATTCATAAATGTTTAGAAGTAGATGGAGCTAATTTTGAACACTTATTATAAAACTTTATTTGTTTAATATTACATTTAGTTATTTTTGTTTGTAAGTTATCTAATTAAATTAATACAAAATACCTAGTCAACGTTTTTAATGATATCCATAATTAATAATCCTTTCAGGCTATTGGTTACTTTTCAGAATTAATAACTTATGAAAAATATCAAAATATCTCCTTAAATAATGGAAATCATGGCCTACCCTTTACTAATGTTGAAATAATTAAGTGTTGTTATGTTTTAACAAAGATAATGAAATATCTCAAAACTGGTTGGATTTAGGTATAGGGAATACTGATACCAAACGAATTGGCTTAAAAAATACAGCGAAAAATGTAATAAAATACAGGGTGTTCTATTTAAAGTAAGCAACTTATAAATGATTTAAATTGGCCACGGTGGCAGCTAAGTTTTAAACACTCTGTATGAAATATCAATGAGTTGGACACATGGAGTTAACGGGCAAGCGCTTGTTGTTTATTAGTTACAATTTCACGTCACTAGCTTCGTAATTAATGGAGATATCGGTATTCAATGTAGACTAGGATTTTTCAAAATTTTTAAAAATCGAAATATCTCGAAAATACTTCATTTTTGGTATAGGACATTGTTCACAAATTTAATCTAAAATTTCATGTAGAATCCGAAAATAAAATAAAAAATACTAGGTTCCATTTAAAATAACAAAGTTGACGTCTACTTCCGGTATAACCGGAAGTGCCACATTAAGGACAATATTATATTTGAACTGGGCGTCATCGAAAACCTATAGCTTCGTAATTTCAGATTTTTAACATAACTCTATCCGCCATTACTTTTAATCAAAACTCTTCGCGCCACACCCTGTATGTTAGCTAGCAAATATCACTTATATTACATTGTAGTTAGCTAGCTGATTCAACATTAGAAACATCAATTTGTCTGAGGATATATGTAACTCAAACTGTTCTCTAAAAGCATTGGAAATTCTGTTGAAGAAACGAATTGATTCAAACGTCCTTCTAAAATTTGGTAGGCATTACATGCATGTCATAAAATTGAAAGCGCGCGTGCTAGAAGCAGTTGTCTCGCCACGACAGAATTTGATTAACAACTATAACGCATACTGCACACATGGTCTTGCACCCCTGATTTCTTGAAAAGCTGTATCAAGGGTGTCTTAGGGTATAAAACGGCAATCGCCAAATCACAGCTGCTGGGGGTTCTTATTATACATCACAGCTGCTGTTTAAATATGGTGGCAATATGCATTATTAAATCCAAATAATTTATTTCAAGATTTATTTCTGTACTCTAAATTGATAGGTAAGTAGAAAGTTTGAGCGTAATTTTTAGGGTTCTAACATCTATTTTTACGTATTTTATACAGCTGTTATAATAATCCGGTTGATAAGATATGTATACTTCCTGAAAATTACTTTTTGATGTTAATCGTTAATCCGATTAAAGAAATCGAATTTTCTGACCTCGCTTTGATTTATACTGCAAAACAAATAAATGTAAATTGTACAAAAATTGTGGATAATAAAAAAATTAATTTTTGTATTCGATAGATGTGTTTTACGTTTGATAAAAAGTCGAATACCTAGATTTACGATTGATGTAACCCTGTTCAAAATAATAAACTCGTTTGTAGTCGTTTTTATTTGCATTATTCTTTAAATACTTAAAAATTCACATGCTTTCAGCAGGATATAGGAAGTTGGTACAGGTTCTTCTACAGTGCACCGCCTACCTGGCTATTCATAACGCGACAAAGGTATATGTAGTTATGCACCCACCGCATATCCATTCATAATCACATGTCCCATTTAAATTTTCACTAAAGAATTCTATTAGGCATCGAAATATTTGCATAAAATCCTCATTTAATATCGTTGACTTAAATACAAATCACTTAGGTCAACATTTTAACCACAAAACTTACCACCTATAGGAAAAGGTTCAACTTAATCTGGAGCAAAGCATTTTAAAATGGAAATTTATTTTGGAAGCGCATACTCTCGCTTTCAAAAATACTTTTTCCTACGTGAGCACATTTAAAGCTCCGAGCGAATGATGTGAGCGAGTGCCTTAATAGCGCGAACCTTCACGCAAGAGTTTGCACAATTCCTTTAAGAAACCGAAGCAACCATTGTACTTGGTGAAATTTTGATATAGTTACTATGACAAATGACGAAGCCATGTTTTGTATCCTAGTCATCATCATAATAGACAGAATAGCACTATCAAGTTTTAATAGGTATAAGTTTTTCAAGTTTACTTTTTGCATATTCAATTATAATGTTATTATTTAAACTTCTGCCAAATCCGGTGTTTTTTCGAATTAGTGCGGGAAGTACAACTTCCTGATAAAATGTCATTTTCTAAACAAAAATAGTTTTAATGGTTCACTTTGGCGCTAGCAATTAGTTACATGGATGTAAGTTTGTTCGAAAACTATAACCTCCATTATTTTAATGATTATTTAACATCACTTACTTTGATACAAACACATGGATGAAGTGAATGTTACATTACTCAAAAAGTTACTTAAAATACAGGAAACTGGGCTAAAATGTATTAAAAAATAAGTTTGTTGGTAAAAATTAAATTAATACTCCGTTGACTGACGAAAAAATACAAAAAACCTGTACTAACTATGAAATCAAATGAAAAAGGAATGTAACTTACTAGAACTTTTATTCCATAATTGTTTTGTGTAATATTATGATTTAAATATAAAGGTATTGTTAAATAAAGGTGTTTTTTCTTCAAGCGACAATAAAACGTCATATTATTGAACTACTGGCAGACGCTAAAAACTTTTTACTGTCTAGACATTAAAAAGCAAAACAGTTATTTTGTTTTCACAACTATTTAGAGGTTGGTACCTCGGTTATGTCATATTATGAATGTAACAGTAAAGTACCAACTTGATTCGTTCAGAATAAAACGTCACTATAACACTCGAGAATCTCGAAAATTTGAAAATAACACATGAAAACTAGCAATAAACGCTTGAAGAAAAATAATATATTTCACTTGGAGTTAAAAAATGTAATTGTTTTGCTTAATTTGCTGTCTCGGCTGACGCCTCGCCAGCAAACTTTTAAGCTCAACAATTATATTGTTTAACTCCTAGTAAAATAATCTACTATTACATGCGGACTGGCCGACAGATTTTTTCGTAATTATAATCTAATTCATACAGAAAAATAAAAACAAATCGCAGATAAAAAAATTTTATTACCTAAAAAATGTTTTATTTAACAATTTTTTAAACAAATATTCTTGACGGTATTGTTAAAATATAAAGATCACCCGGTTACCGTGTCAATGAAGTCCTTATTGCAGAAATAGCATTTAAACAAAATGAGAAATGCTTATATAATAAAATGTAACCAAAAGCTTGTATCGACATATAAATGGCTCTACAATGTCAATCAACAGTTTTAATATGTGAAAAACCGATCAGTATTTTTTAAAGCAATAAATTTTTGAATATAAAAAATAACTTATCTGTACTAAACAGGAAAAATGTTTTTGGAAAACTAAACTAACTATGTATTATACGAATAAGTTAAAAGTTATTTGATAAATATGATATAGAAAATCAGTAGAGGAACTTTACAAGATAATCAATAGAAGGAAGAAGCGGATACGATCTCGAAAAGAAGAGAGAAGGAAGAAGGGAGGATGCCGAGAAGGAAGGGGAAGCCGAGGAGGTGAAGAATGTATGGAAAGAAATATTTTTTTTAAAAATAGAGAATAAGTGTAAACGACTGAGATAATAAGTGGAGAAATTATAGAGGAAAGTGAGAAGGTTGAAAAAAGAAAAACAAAGAAAAATCTAGTTGCTAAAAGAATGGAAGTGTAAGGAGGAACAGAAATAAGAAAATGTGTTCAAAATATGGGAATGAAAAAATCAATAAAGAAAGTAGCAGAAATAAAGAAGAAATAAAAGAAGATGGGCGATATTAAACGAATTATAAAAAAGGAGGAAAGGAGAGTTAACGTTTGAAGAAGGAGAGATCGGTAATAGATCACGTAATTGTAGCCTATATTAGTAATAAAGATATAAAATATATTGGGATGTCAGATCAAGAAGACTTAAATCATAATTATTATTATTTATTGACATAACATTAGAAATACAAAATAACTTAAAAAAAACGACTGTATTGATTTTCTTCCAGGCTTCAATATGTATAACTACCAATTTTCTTTATCGCATCTTAAACATACAACATTACAAACAAGAAACAATATTTAAATAAATAAATGGCAAACGTGTTTATTGTGACCAGTCAGAAGTATTTGAAACTTTGTTTTTTATGTCCGAGATCCAAAAGACATCAGCTGAAAGTTCACTCCTTAACTTTCTTATGAGACGCTTCTTAAACGACGCAGTATCACCTACCGATGTAAATAAACTTAAGAGAGGAAGAACAGAAGGAAGAAAATATTACAGAATGGACAAAAATGAAAACATGAACTGAAGAAAGTAAGGAAATATTTAATGAAAATGAAGGAAGAACAGGAAATACCAAAAGAGTTAGAAGAGAAAAGGCACCGAACTGATAAAATTCAAAAAAGGAATGTGAAAACTGGGATAAACGCAGAATAGTGGAACGGTCCATGTGAGAGAGCAAAAATAAAGTAGAAAAAGAAGACAAAAATGGAGAAAAGGGAAAATAAATATAGAAGAATAAAAAAACGTAATAGCAGATTTTACAAATTAGTGTGAAAATAGAAAATAAAATATAGAAAATTGATGGAACACGAAATCAAGGATGAAGGACAAATATGAGATCTGGTAAATCGGTAAAGAAAAAAAGAGATTATGTACTAATAGATAGAGAACAATGCGAAAAACACATTGAAAATACGTTACAAGAAAAAAACCCATAGTAGAAACAAGAAAAATGAAAATGGAAACTAGAATAAAGGCGGAAAGAAAGGTTGGAACGATCAATGTGAGAAAGCAGAAAAATGACGAAAGTAGAGAAAAGAAAATAAATATAAAAAATACAAAAAGGTAGGAATTAGTACGAAAACAGAAAAATAAAGTATAGAAAATTGATGGAACAGAACATAAAGAAAATTAGGAATGAAGAAGAATAAAGAACAATGCGAAAAACACATTAAACATACATTACAAGCAAAAAACAGTAACACATAATAGAAACAAGAAGATTGAAAGAAAAAATAAAGTTGGAAGGAATACCATAATAAATAAAGAGTTGGATAAAGCCTTAAGAAAATTGAAGAAGGTACGGATGGAAACAGTGGAAATGCACAGAAAAGAGAATGAGAGAAAACTAAGGTAACTAATAGAAAGATGAGTGTGAAGGTTTTTCAGAAAGCTGGAAGGAAAGAATACTTTTCAACCAAATCACCGTCTGCTGCGATTTTTGTTTCTTAACATATTTTTTTTTAATTTCAAGGCTTACTAATTAATTTATTTATTTAAGTACCACACCATCAAATGAGACAATTAAATTTCCTTTCAATCCAAGTAGCACAAGCCACCTCCTTATTAAAAAATTGAAGCGTTGCTACCCCTACGAAGGAGTTCACGGCAGGGAAAGAAAACAACAGACAAAACTCAAACAAGTTATAAATAAAAAGTAGGGGGAAAGGAGGAAATTGTATACACTTTATTCATAGCCTTTGACAAAGTGGAAAGAAAGAATTCTATGGAAAAAGAGTGAATGGGATAATGGAAGACACAATAGGGTAATATATAGGGTAAAAGTGAAGGGAAAGCTATCAGGGAAGGTATTCTGGATGGAGACGGGCTAAAACAAAATTGTCCCGTAAGGTCAGTGTTATTTTCTTGCGGAAAAGTCAAGTCGAGCGAATAACGACGAATCTAATAACTGACGTGAGCAGATGACATCGTGATCTTTACAAGGAAGAAGTCCGGAGAGCAATAAATACGACGAAGAGTGTGCTTATTTAAATCTTGAGTGAACAGAAGACTATTGAAGAACAGAAGATCTTAAGTTGTTTTACTTTTTAGGCCAGACACCTCTACCTCCCAAAATTGTGGGACCATTTTTAAAAGTTGCTGCTTGAAAATGCGGATGTCATATGTTTTTTTCGTTCTCTGTCACATTTCCTTGAAACCAAAGGAACCTTTTTATAACATCTTAATATAGCAGACTATGTATTAAGTGGTCCCGTGTGTAGTCTAGATCAGGTTTGTACAGTTTCTACCATGTTGTTTTTTTCTACTACAAAACCTTTAGTGTGTGCTTGTTTACCGATCTTTTGACGATCTCGATACAACGACCAATACGCTCATACAGGCTTGTGAGTTGTGGCAGAAGATTTCTGGTTTTCCGCATCTATATCGGCAAAATTGTTTATTTAAGGAAACCAATGGGAACTTATTTTTGGTTCAGTTGTATGGTGCTCACATAATCTTTCCAAGCCGTTGAATTTTCGTTAAATCCATTACCTGCTAGATGTATCATTAATAACCGTTACCAGACCCGTGCTAGAGAATACCATAAGCGTTGAGAAGGTGACTTGGAAATTTAAAGTTATTGATCACTTAATCATTTGTTGTGATGTCTTGTCGAGGGTGAATCAATTCTTTCTAAGAATCGAGATTTTGTTAATGGAACCAGCTGAAATGGTTTTGAATTTGGACGAATTTAACTTCATCCTCTTGCCTTTAAAGAATTACAAGTTTGTTTAAGAGAAATTTTAAGAAAGGGGTTCTCATCTTCTATTAAGATAAGGTCGTCAGCAATCATTGGGTTGAACAGTTCAAGTTAATGGTATCAATCAGTGCTATGTTGTAAGTTTTGCTCTTGACGATTTTCATTTTTAGCAGCATTGACTTAATAAATGTCCATGTTCAATGGTAAGTTTGTATCAAGTAGTTTTAAAATGATATGGTACACTAACCTCTAAAATGTGGAGGAGATATTATAAGTTTAAAAAAAATTGGAAAGTCCAACAAACTTGTTACTTTTCCCTTCAGTATTCTTTCAACTTCTCTATTTCATGTTTTTTCTCAGTCTTTCTCTTTTTCTATTTTTTTGAATTCTGATTTTTCACATTTGCTTCACTAGTACTTTTTTGCTTACTCTGACTAGGTGACTGCACAACGATGTTGTCTCATTTTATATATGTTATGCTTTCTACATCCAGTATTTCTTTAAGCTCTTTCTTCTTCATTAAGCAATTCTTTAAAATTTTGTTCCACAGTTTCATCATTTTTGATTCTTTTGTTATGGTTACTTCGTATTTGTCTTTCAGTACTTACTCTTGTAATCTGTCTTTTCTGTTCTTAAAGTCTCTTCCTTCGCAATTTTGAATATCTGTTTAGTCTTGTATCGTTCTTATTTATATCTGTTGTTTTCTCCTCTCTTGTCTATTAGGTAACTTCCCAATGCTTCTTTTTTTTTTTAACTTGTACTACCATGGCGTTTGTTTTTCTTCGTTTTGCTTTCTCCCATATTTCCTTTGCCGTGCTTATTATGTTCTTAAAATATACCCACTCTACTTCTACGCTCCTTTCCCTGAATTTCATTTTACGTCCTTTAGTTTTTTGTATATAGTTTATTCGTACTTATTTGCTATTTCCACGTTTCTTAATATGTGATATTTAATTAATTCAAATTGAACTTCTTCAGGTTCTTCAGCTCTAGTGTTGAAATCTCCTATTATGTATACTTTTCCTTTTACTTGTCCAATTATTTCTGTTACATTATTCCAAAACAAAAGTACAAGAATGTGTCTAAATTAGTGAAGTGGTCGAACTATTGTATGTCTGAATTGTAGAATTTTACTGCATTTGAATTTCTTTTGCAATTACACAATTTTATAAATTTGTTTAAATCAAATTTTCTCCTGTATTATTGTAGTTGTTTGATGAGATCTTTTTTTTAAAGCCAAACTGAAGAATTTGCATATAATACGATATAATGTTAATTTTAGAGAAATATCATATCTTGAATATTGATCCAGTACCATAATTGATAGAATGTTCGTTTTTAATAGAACACGTGGGGTGGTTAACAAGAGGGTGGTACTATGAACTGTACACAAGGGTGCACTCCCTTATCGTCCGTTGATATCCATTCCATTCCGTCTGCGCTACCATAGCACGAGCCACCAGGTGTATTTTCACATGGTGTAACGAAAATTATTTTTACCGCAATTATTTATTCCATTTCAGTTTATTTGCTAATAAAATAAACGCAACACTACTTTTCATGATAAAATAATATATTAAAAATTGTGCAAAAATAAGTGAAAAAAATGTAGACGAATCACGTGCTATATTAATCTGGTAAAACAAAAGCATTACTGTTAAGAAGTGATATTAAAGTGCGTGCACCCCCTCATACGCAAACAATGTGATTCTAGAGCATTGCCCTTAGCTGTACTCTGTCCCCTATGTGTATTGTTTATCGCCATATGTGAAAGTAGCTTATGAAAGTGAATGCACCCGCCTGTTTGTGCCCAGCATGTGTGCGAAGTGCACATAAGGGTTCTCTTTGAATAAGCATGTGCATGTATAACGTGCATTCAATGTACAGTTAGTTTTTAAAGATTTAATGGATCTATAAAGATTTAAGTTCTAATCAAATCGTTTTACAAATCGTTTTAAGCTATGTTAGTGTATAAATTATTCGCAACCGTAGTCACAGTTATTATCAGAACTGATAAAACCATGTTACCCACATAAAGGAACAAATAAGAAACTGATAGCTTTGTAGTAGTTTCATGTTTCACTGACTCCACATCTTATAAATAAAATGGGGAGTTATGCGACGGTTTCAAACCGAAAATTATAACACCCTTTTTACTTTAAACGAATTTAAAGTAAGTACGGATATCGAAAAAACCATTTACAATAATTTACATTTTTTTCAATAAATAAAAGTTGTTTGTAATTTAATTATATACAACTTTTTGTTTATTGTATTCTTTATCCAATAAGTAATTACTGAGATATGACAATCGTGGACAGTAACTGTTTTATCAATATTCCAAGAATATCAATTATCCAAAAAAATTATGTTTTATTTGAACTATTTTTCGTCTTTTATAAGCAAAATTTTAAGTTTGAATTCCAGACATTTAAAGGGAGAGTGAGCACGCTGCGGTATTGAACAACCAGGTACTTCTGGACCCGTCTAAAAGATGTCCTTTGTTAAAACAGTTATATTTATCGTATCGGTTTTTTTTAATCAAAATTTTGTAAGTTGCTAGTTCTATAATTACTTTCGAGCAAAATGTTTTATGTCGCTTCAAACGCTTGTTTTTATATATGTCTCCATTTTTCACTTTTCCGACTAATTAGAGTTAGTATCTAAGAAATCACCAGTCGACTTTTATGAAACTTGGTATGTATATGATTTACGGAAGATATGATTAGATTTTGGACAAATACATTCAGCAATGTAACTTATGCACAAAGTGCACAACATAACTCACAACAAACAAACCACTTTAACACAATGAACACAGCGATAGCCACACAACAAAATAGCGATATGACAGAACTTAAACACATGATGAAGGAACTTATCAGCCAAATGGGTACCATGATGAATCTCTTCTCCACGTTAGTAAACAAAATGTCTTAATGGCTGAATTGTTAAAAATAGTCATATGGAACGCCAACGGCTTGTGTCAACATGCTCAAGAAGTCAAACTATTTTTATAAAACAATAATATAGACATAATGTTAGTATCAGAGACACGTTTCACTACACAAAGCTATATCCGTATCCCCAAATAGCAAATATACAACACTATATATCCTGACGGTGGCGGTCGTGCAGGGTCGGCAATCATTATAAGAGAAGGCATCAAACATCATGAGCTAGAAAGCTATAACACGGAACATCTACAAGCAAGAACGGTAGCGATAGAAGATCATACGGGAAACCTAAATATACTGTCCACAAAAATATAAATTCCTCGCTGGAGGAGATTGGAATGCTAAAATCAGTATTGTGGCTCTAGGTTAACAATAGCAAAGGCAGAGAACTTTATGCTGTTCTAAAGGCAAACAACTTAACTGCGATATCAACAGGAGAACCCACCTACTGGCCTACGGATAAGAAAAAGATCCCAGATTTATTAGATTTTGGTATTATGAAAGAAATAAATGCAAGGCAACTGAAAACAGAGTCCTACTGGGACCTATCATCTGATCATACGCCAGTTATAATCACATTTCATTCCTGTATGCTTCAAAAACAGAAACAGCCTACACTGTACAGCAAAAACACGAACTGGCAATTTTAGACCCCATCAAAGTAGTAACCGACTTTACAAAAGTAATACAGAATGCGGCATGGTCAGCAACACCAAACTATAACCATACCACCATAGTAGAAAAGGTTAAGCAAAAAATCAACGAAAAAAAGGAAACTTCGACAAAAGTGGCAAATTACAAGAAATGAAGACGACAAAAGACATTTTAATAAGGCTGCAAAGGAATTAAAACCAATGCTAACGCAAATAAAAAATCAAGCTATCCAGGAGTACCTAAGCAACTTGTCAGCCTCAGAAGCAACGGACTATTCACTGTGGAAAGCGACAAGAAAACTGAAAAGAGCCAAGGAATCCTTCCCACCAATAAGAAACCACAATGGTGAATGGGCCAGAAGTAATAAAAAAAAGCCACAGCATTTGCAAATCACCTAGCTAAAGTACTTGAACCTATAACATAGATGCCACAACAAATGAACAAGAAATACTAGAATTTCTTGACGCACCATACCAATTCGATCTTCCATTACAAAACGTTGGTTCTAATGAAGTTACAAAAACAATTCTAAAGCACACAAATTCTAAGAAAGCACCAGGGTTGACCTTATAACTAAAAAACTGCTACAGGAACTACCAACTAAAGAATTTAAAGCTGTACAGCAAATCTTTAACGCAGTAATTAGACTTGGGTACTTCCCCAGACAGTGGAAAGTATCACAAATTATTATGCTGCTAAAACCTGGAAAAAAAACCAAATGAAACAACCTCATATTGCCCAATAAGTTTACTGCCAACTCTTTCAAAAGTGTTTGAAAAAATATTTCTAGAACGTCTTAAACCCTTTGTGGAGACTAATAAACTTATTCCTGATCATCAATTTGGGTTCAGGAACCAACACGGTACAGTAGAACAGGTACATCAGATAGTTAACATAATCAACAAAGCATTTGAGGAAATAATGTATTGTGCAACAGCATTTTTGACTATAAGTCAGGTCTTTGACAAGATCTGCCACAAAGGCCTACAGTACAAACTCAAACAAAAGTTACCACACAACTTCTTCATTATTCTTAAATTTTATTTAATAGAAAGACACTTACTTGTAAAGTACCAGGACAAATATACAGATTTATTGCCAATTAAATCAGGTGTGCTGCAAGGTAGTGTATTAGGACCTACCTTGTACCTCTTATACACGGCGGATCTACCAACAACCGATAGGACTGTAGTAGCCACATATGCAGATGACACTGCAATAGTAGCAGTACATTCTAATCCAACAGTTGCATCAGAACATCTTCAGGAGCATTTAAATATGGTGCAAAATTTGCTAACGACATGGAAAATTAAAGCAAATGAAACAAAATCAGTGCATATTACATTCACATTAAACTCCTGTCCACCCGTCACACTAAATGGCAGACAACTGAACCAAACAGATGATATTAAGTATTTAGGAATACATATGGACCGAAGATTAACCTGGAAAAACATATATTTACAAAGAAGAAGCAACTATTTTAAAATAGTCCTAAAATGATCAATTCCTCCATTCTAAGCCCAATTTAAACAATTTTTTTACAATATTGCCTGGATAATAAGCTCACACAAAAACATACAAAAATTTCTGGAAAAATGCCGGAAAACTGATATTTTAGAAAAATCGTTATTTTCTTTTAAAAATTTGCACATAGACGTATAATCTAATTCTAAACAACTTTTCTCTTAGGCATTTTTCAATATCTTGTCATCTAACCTCACTTTTTACATATTTAAGGGATATTTTTAATTTACCGCCATGACAGTAGTCACATGACATTTGTCAAAGTGTTTTTTTGTCATTCAATATGCTGAATTCATTTGCCAAAAGAAATTTTCGGGTATCTCAATTACAATTTTTTTTTCCATTTGTTGCAAACTCTTTGCCGGTCACTGTATGAAAACGAGTGTATTAGAGTTTTTGTTCATATACCTACAGATTCATCTTTACATTACCCCACTTTATTTCATCAGGTTCTGCTCTACCACAAATTAATTACATGGGTTATTCGGTAATTTTATAAAAAATTTACGTGATGAAAACAGTATTGCTTTTAGCGTTACAGCGATGCTTCAATAAAATAAAATGATAATTGTTTTAAATTATACAGAAAACTACCTGTTTGTTCCATTTGAACTAAACATTGTAAAATCTGAATTACATAAAATTAAATGTAATTGTCCAATTCAAACAAGATAAGGTGTATATGATAAAAAGCATACTTTACGTAGGAGAAACAAATGTGAATGGACGCAAAAGACCGCTAACAAAAACAATAAAACAGTTACTAATTAGAAGTGACGGAAAATTACAGAGTGGAATCATTGTGCAGATGTCGAACATTCAATTAGTGAGTGCAGTTTCTGGAAAATACTAACATTAACTTTTAATCAGATGCAATTGATATTTAGCATCATCGAGGTATTTCTGGGCGTTACTTTCGAATAGTTACTTTTTGTAGTAGTAACGATGTATGTCGGATAAGAGTCAATTATTAAAGTAAATGTTTTTTGATACACTTCTAGACGCTTTGCAAAATTGCCTTTTTGCAACTCAATTGTGGTTTACGTTACACAGTCAATTGCAAACTGGATTTTCATGCAAACTCGTTTTAAACGTTTTTATTTAAGTCGCATGTTATCTTCAAAAGGAAAAGAAGAAAACATTTTTTTTAACAATAAGATTAACTCGATATATATTTTAGATTCAGATTTTAATGCATGGTAAACTTGTTTGCACGCGTTGTTGAAAGAAACGGAAGGAAGAACCAGAATTTGTAAAGGGTTGTAATTATGCACGTGTTTTTGTATAATTCAAAGCATGACGGGCGGACTTCCTCAAGAACCTTGTCCGCGTAACTAGTATTTTGTCAAGAATCATGTAACCTATTGTTAAATAAAACCTTTATGTCGCCTACATCATATAGTAATAGATGACATAAATTAAAATTTCGTTTTCGTGGAACCTTCTAATTTGATTCTTACATTAAAATTGATATTAATCGGCCATCTGGCAACTCTGATATTGTAGCATGTGCACATTACCCTCTCCTGAATTAAACTTTCTGCATACGTCGGTTTCACTTTCTCTCGACTTGATATGTACCTTAAAAATGTTTGCAATTGAATGGATTTAGTAAACGGTGTTCAAATGCGTTGTGAAAAATAGTGGTTACTGTAGAAATCCGTGAATTTGACACGGTATCAAAAATGTCTGGATTGTGCACTTACTTTGCGGTCCTATTTACATTTTAGTCTGGTATTTCGTTTGAAACTTATACGAAAATCAAATACTATAATAATATACACCTTGCATGTAAAGGGTGTCCCATAATTTACGCAAAATTTGAATTTGGCGCCATCTGATGGTACATTGTTCCCAACGGAAAAGAAGATAATAACGAGACGGCTGACAATTTTGGGTATTTTCATTGTTGAGCAATATTTTAAAAAATAATGAAAGTTTGTCAGCTACTGTTCGCAATTTTAATTTTTAGCGCCTAAATTCCAAGATATAGATGTGACCAACATGTGGTTTGTTGAACGGTGCCACATGCCATACAGCCAGAGAAACAATTCAATTACTGCATGAGTCATTTCCTAATGGTGTAATTGGGCGTTTTATCGATCAGAATTGGCCCTACAAACCTTGCAATTTAAGGCCATTGAACTTTTTTCTTGGAGTTTTTTGAAATCACCAACGCTTTGAAGGAAGAAATTCGGAGGTATATTAATGAAACTCAGCCACATTTCAGAAAATTTCAATAAAGAATTCGTATTTGCCAGCAAAACCGTGGTGCCCATTTATCCGATGTGCTTTTCAATACATAACACCAATCTGTATACTCTATGAAGCAATAAAAATATTAATCTTTCTAAACTGTGTTTTCTTTTAAAATTAAATTTTGCGTAAATTATGGGACACCGTTTATTAGTATTTTGTTAGTGTTCGTGGCGTTAGTAGAAATTATATACCTACTACTGGTTATAACATGCCACTACCAACACACCAACCAAAATTCATATACTGTTAGTACAGTGGTATCGTAAATAAATGTAATAGTAATAGTTAAAGTTATACACATATCACCTCCATATTCAGGGCAATCTAAATTATGCCGGCACCATTGCTAACTTTATTATTATTATTGAGCTACAAAGTCTGGATAAATTATCAAACCAGTAGTATTTTTAGTGCTGATTATAATGGCTGAATAAGAAAAACAATTGAATGTCGCGTTTTCAAGATATTCACAAAAATTACATTTTTTAAATGGAACCCTATATGTTCTCTCACTTTCTGATGAAAAATTAATTGCTTGGCAAAAATTTTTCTATTACTTTTCCTGATCAAATTCAAAATAACTAAACTATCTATAAATAATCGTTTTAAACGCCTTAGAATCAAGTAGCCATCAAACAAAAATAATCATTGTTTATTGTTGTTTTAAGCGTCAAAAAATAAGTGTTTGTTGCTCATTATTAATATCGGTTCTATCCTTTTGAAAATGCAGTTTACATGCAAAGAAATGTGATATTCCGGAGACATACCTAATTTGTCAAAAAAATTGTCAAAAGCATTTTAGCATTACACATTTTTTTATGGCTATACCGGAAATTTAGACGTAATGAAGACGTTTTTGCACAATAAAGAACGAAAAAACTCTTTATTGTATCAGAAGAGGTTGAAGTGTCTGTTTTGGCATATTTTGAAGCGCACCCGAACAACTCTATAAGAAATTTGTCTGGAGAAACAGGTATTTCTTATAATACCAATCAAGGAATTCTTAAAAAAAGCATAAGTTTCATCCATTCAATAATCAATCTGTTGAAACGTTAGTAGAGGGTATGATCGCCAGAAGAGAGATATTTTGTAAGTGGTTTATTGAGAAATCTACTCAAGACCAAAACTTTGCAGGTAAGTTCTCTGGACTGATTAAGTAAATTTTTCTACTACAACCAAAAATAATTCACCACTATTGGAGGAGATAAAACCTCCTTCTGATTTACTGGGATCCAAAATTATTGACCATATTTTTATCAAGGATCGTTAACAGGACAACGTTATATTAAACTTTTGACTACAGTTTTAGAAGACGTTTTAGACTATTTAAACTGCGGTAGAAAATTTATTTCCAACAAGATAGGTTTGTCATGTGCCACACAAAATATCTGTAGTCTATGATATATCAAAATCTTCACCGTGAACACACACATATTTGTCATTTGACATTAAAAAGTCGAAAACCATATAGTTCATGGTACAAGGCAGTACCCAAAGTTTTTGTCATTTGTATTGAAAGAAAACAAAAACCGTGTGGTCCACACAATAAGAAGTGTTTAGAACTAGCCCACCCCCATTTTGTCATATAGTTTTAAAAGACCAAAGAGTGTAGTTAATATATAGTGCTTAAAGTTAACACAGAAGTTTTTGTTATTTGCCATCAGTAATAAATACTATAATCCATAGTCATTAATAACAAAAGAACATGGTATCAAACAGTGTTCAAAGTCAACACACAGTATGATTTACCTGAAAAAATAACTGTGGACCATGATCAACAGAAAAACACCAAAAACTGCACCAAAAAACCGATATCGGTATCGCTGATGATAACAGCTTAGCTGTTGAAACACGTGTCCGAGTAAAGTTTTTTGGTGCGGTTTTTGGTGTTTTTCTGTTGGTTAAATAGACGCTGCAGTTGGTGTTCCTTTTCTTTAGTGGTGGACCATGATATAAGGCAATATTCAATGTATCTCAATCAATACGTTTTTGTCAATTACCTTAAAAATAAAAAAGGCCTTTTTTGTAGTTTGCCATTAAAAGAATAGAAAATACAGTTCATTTACAATACAGTGTTCAAAGTTAGCATATACTACTTGTCATTTATTTTCAAAAGAACAAGAAGTGTAGTCCATAGTATAAGACATACTCAAAGTCTTTTTATCATTCGCCATCAAAAGGAAAGACTATGTCTATGGTATATGTCTTTGTTCAAAAGTCAATACATCTTTTATTGTTATTTTCTATAAAAGTAAAAAGACTATAGTCCATGGCATAAGAAAGTCTTTAAAGTAAATACAGACTTTTTTGTCATTAGCTTTAAAAAAACAAAAATCATGAAAAATAGTATAATACAGTGATAAAGATAACCTGCAAGCGAATTAATCGGTTTTTTCTAGATTTAATGAAAATATTTAACGTGTCGGTTTGATTTAATTTTCGGATTTATCAGCACGAACTCTATGAAGGGGTATATGCCAGACAGTCAGGCAAACCTCAAAAATAATCACCACGATTCCAACCTTGGTTAACCTCCTCTGGGACGAAAAATAGTTTAATGTAAGTGTCGCAACAGATGTTCAAGTAAACTCTTGCAATCAGAGACGTAAGAACCTTAATCACATTGTAAGATTAAAGTTGATTGGCAACTTCCCTATTTCTGGCCTGATCTATTTAGCATACTTAATGAGATGCTGCATGTCAAGTATTGCTCGGTTCCTGATGTTCTTTAAAAAAGTGCAGCCATGAGGGAATGAAACCAAAATCATTTTTTCCCTAAGCATTGGGTCTTATGTAGGTACCCGTTAAGCGTCTAACCTCCAAGAACTGTTAAACCTGTTCGTATTTCAGCGCGTTGCTGACATTAAGAACAAATCTATGTCTCTTGTGTTAGTGGTTTTTTTGCTATATCTAGCAACGATTTTTCCAACTTCACCATACCCTAATCGCTTCGCACTCTGTAAGTAGATGTCTATGAACAGAATCTGCACCATGCGTTTACAACCATAAATAGCCTAGTGAGACGTTTGCCATGTGGGCAATAACTTATGAGAATTGTTTTAGGGACACTGGCAGACATTTCTGGATAGGGATGATCGATAAAATGCTTATCTGGATAAGTAATTACTTTACCTAAATCATTTAACTAGCTTTTGCATACCTTTATTCAACGCCATGATAGCCGCCAGTTCAATATTATGCTCTTCCACCTAAATAATGGGGTAGGTGAGGTCAATTTTTTTCTCAAATTTTATATATTGAAAAATATATTAAACGAACCGGATTCACATTTGCGATGCATCATTTTAAAGTTATGTAAAAATTATATAATTTAATTTAGAAAAAATACTATCAGTTGAGTATGTTGATCTTTAAAAAAATTATTTTTGGTCCTCCGTCCATAATCACTGATTTTGCATCACTCAAAAGCGACCAGAAACATCCCTTTTCTTAGCCTCGGCCGGCAAAAAATTTACTGAATGTTGGCAATATCACATTATATTCATGACACTGAAATCAGTACAATTCTCATGCTAGAATAGGTAAAACACTAGAATCCGACAACGAGCTTGAAAGCACTACGTTTTAATCTGGTTTGATCCAATATCTTTGTTGGAGTTGATTCTTTTTCAGAGTCTAATTGTTCCAACCGTTCGTTGCTTAGACTTGATGTCAGAAAAGTTGATTTCAAGAGTTTTATTTATATTTCTACCATGGAAATGGCACTATATGTGTATTTCATTGAAACAAGAAGGTCCTGATACCTATGGATAGATGAATATGTTTAGGTTTTCACTAATAACTTTGGCGGTTTTCCTGGAAGTAATCTATCCACCAGGATCACTCATGTCACCAGTTCCAATGACAAAATTTATTTTTCTAAAGGCCGTAAACACTTGATCCTAGATGAGCAGAAATGCAAATGCTGTCTAAAAAACATCTGTCGACAGTCTGGGTTTTATGTGACGTGATCGCAACAACATATAAATGTGGTTTGCTTTAGTAAATGTCAGAGTCTCTGAACTGGTAGGAGAACCATTGTTGTCAAGAATGATTAAAATTGTTTTTTTTTGCTTAGAACTATAAACTCTTTTAAATACTTCAAGCAATGTATAAAAGCGAAGTGTTCATATAGCCCTTACCTATAACCAAAGACCAACGCACACATCACATCCTGTGCGTTCGCCTTTTATAAGAAGAAATTCTTCTTTTCTTTCCATGTTGAAAATGTAATCCATCATTTTTGTAAACAGCCTCTAAATTATCGAAATATTGATGAAGTTGTTGGCAACTGAAGCAACACTTTGTGAGGTGCCCGAATCTTCATAAAGGCGCGGGTGAAGTCTCTTTCAGCCAGTTGTGTTTGTTTATTAATAGATGCCTTATTTTGTTTTCACAGACAAGAGGAATTGCAATAATTTTTTCATGCCTCCGGTCATTATTGACAGTTTTGTAGGATTCAAAATCGGCCGGGAACATCAAATTCCCGGCCTAGACCTTACAAAAGTGACATTTGGTAAAATTACACCAAAAATGTCACTTTGATTTTAAATTTGAAAATTAAGTAGTTATGCAATGACAAGTGGGGGTACTAACAAAAAAAATAAATCCCCAGCAATAAATGGTTGAACTAAATTAAGAATAATTTTGTAAATATTTTGAAGTTTGTCGGCATAAAAATTTTGTGGATTACACGTCTAGAAAATGTCTTGCGAGTGCTCGTGTTGCTTCGCCTCGGCTATGCGCCTCGGCTAGGCACAATATCACTCACACTCGCAAAATATCATTTCTGGACTAGTGATCCAAATAACTATAGGATAACCCGAAAAAACCTTTGTCTAATTCAGTACAGTGTTTTAAATTAGTACTTATTCTTGGTCTGATGTAAATATCTTCTTGAACCTCCATAGACTCTCTGGTCCTGATCCATTTCCGCTCTTTAGTGTCTCGACGTTATGTTGATTCGTGGAATCCTATCTCCTTTGATGCTTTACAGATTCACAAAAGTAGTCGTGCCTTATCTAACAGATTCTGATTTAGGGCCTATAATTTTTTTCTTGTAATTATTGTGTTTCCTCCATTGCTATTTTTTTAGTATTTGTACCGTTTACTTCAGCACTTTTTCGTGTAACTGTAGTTTGAAGAATAAAAGGATTTGTTTAAAAAAATATTTTATTAAAGTATTACTACACCAAACCACTTACTTCATTTTCTCAGTAATATCTGCATTTCAATCAATTGTAATTTTAAAACAAATTTGATCTTTTACTATATTTTTACATTACAGCTTCTTATGGACCTTTTTGTGACTAACGTCTGTTTTAACTCTTCATCAGTTTTATTTTTCAATAATTCATTGTTTCTTGTTTGTTTTTATCTTTCTAAACACAATGTACCAAGTATAAATGAACCGCCTACCTTATTATTTCTTTCATGAATAAAATCTCTGAACACAAAGCTTAGAAATTTGTAGACAGTTTAATAGGTCTCTCCGTTTACTAAAATAAAAATAAAAACTACGATCTCGATTTCAAGGTGCTGTGAGCACTCACTATGTTATGGCGAAACAGGAAATTTGAACTCCCCATCAAAGCAAAGGAAATTTCTGCACACTTGCTCAAGTTTACCAAACAAGTAGACGTAAATAAAAACGACCTCAGAGTTGTACCTGCTTTTAACCACTTCATTTCTAAGAAATTACTGTGAAAATTTTGCGAGGAGCTATTAATTTGTGGAAAAATAATTAACATCATCACTAAGTAATTTATGAATACTTTAGATATTATTCATCGAATTAGAAATAAGTGCATAATTTTGCTTTGCGATATCATCATCTTTAACGGCGATGAAAGAGTAAGATTGTTATGCATGATGCTTTCTGTCGTTTGGATTGGGGTGAACTGGTCTAACACTTTTTAATATTTCTTGGTGTTACGGAATAATTTTATTTCGTTAAACTTTCGAAGTCTTATTTAAGATAAATTCTTCGCTGAGGCGACAGTTGTGATTTATGACTACTTCCGTTACCATGGTTTTTCTTAGTAAGCAAACGAGACATTGGGGCGCAAATCTGCGTAACCAAATGTTTACAGATTGCTAAAAATCACATGACGGATGTTTAATTTAAATTTTTGTGGAGAGTGTGTAAAAGTAACTTTTCTTTGTTTTTAAGCTACCATTTAAAAGTTTGAAAAAGCTTTCTGAAGCTGACTTTATTAGCCTTCTTATTGTCTATTGAGTAGATTGGCATCGTATTGTTCATCGAATTTTTGACTATACATAATTTGGGGTATGAATACAAAAATTTATTTGTGCGAATGTGTCGATGCTCTGCTAGACGAACGAACGAAGAAGCAATTAGCAGAGTGTTAATAAGCTTAACCGATGCATTCCAAGCGCTTGGTCCTCGACCCACTAAGAAAAGCATAACAAAGCAACAGTTAATGACCTTAATCTACGTTAATTCATGTAACTGTACACTTTTATCATTTAATTGTTTCCTTTAGTTATTAAATTAAATGAGAAAATAGGAAGCTGAAAGAACTTGTTTGTACAATTACAGGGTTTAATGGTTTTTATGTTGTATAGAGCTTTACCTAACTACGGCAAACCTAACCATCAACCATGACTAAAGTGATACGTCACAGAATTCCACATCGCAACCGAGTTTATCATAGAAATAAAATTGAATGTATTTTAAACAAAAACTTAAGCTTTTTTCTAAAGCATCCTTTTGGAGGGACGGCCTCTTCCAATTTAATCCAATCTTTGAGATACCATCTTTACTTAAAACAACTCCAAAAATTGAAAATAAACGAGGTTTTGTAGAAAAAATAATTTATTACTTGAGTTTCATAATTTTTTTATAATTAACAACAATGACGACCGAACGTTTTACCAGGCCGATTGGACGCCGGCTTTTCGCCGCGCCCAATTTATCAACTGGACAACTTGGGTTGTTTCGCTGCAGATAATGATTTCATTGAGTTGATTTCTCTATGTTAATCTTATAAATGATCTAGGATCAGCGGCGTTGGTTGTGGAGTTATCATTTCATATTTTTTCTGTTCAGTTTTAATAATTAAATTCTTCTCTTTAGTTATTAGATTAAATAAGAAAATAAGAAACTAAAAAATTGTTTATGCAATTGAATAATTCAAATCTAACCGGTATAAATTATTAACGTTAACTTTATCACATGTTTTATAGTGCTTTACCTGACTACAGTAAACGAAACTGTGACTTGAATTGGGGGTCTAGAATGGTTTCATTCAGTGAATTTTTCTATACAAATCTTATTAATGATCTACAGTCAGCGGCGTTAGTTGCCAGGTTTTTGTATAAATTTTTTCTTTTTATAATTTATTTATTAAATTAAACAAGAAAATGGGAAGGTAAAAAAATGTTTATTTAATTGACACATTCAAGTCTAATAGGTGAGGAGTCCCAGAATTTCACACCGGAACTGATATTTATCTTAAAAATTTTGTTTCTTATCTTTTTTGTATAATTAATATAATCGAAGATTATTATATAAATATTTATCTGATTACTGTATGACAATTATCATTTAAAAACTTTAGCTTTTTCTAAAGGTCTCTTTTGCGGGGCTCCTTTTTTTCCAAAAATGTTATCAAATCTCGATATTAAACTAAAATCAAAATACTAAATTTTGTTTAAATCATACAGGTGTCATTGAGATAATAGGTTTAATACTTAAACTCAAAAGTAAAAATAAACGTACTTTGCCGAAAAAATAGTATATAATCATTTTAGTATTTTTTGTATAATTAATATCAACAAAGATCGAACTTTTGCCAAGGTTAATCTTATTAGTGATCTATCTAGAGTCAGCATCGTTGGTAGCGAGGTTACCGTTTTACATTTTATTTAGTGATTACTGCTGCAACAAAACATTGCTTATCGCACAAAAGCAGTCTTAACAAACTTTTGTTTAAAAAATTATGTAAAAAAATGTATTTGAAAATATCCTAAAAAACTAAAACTCTTCCAAAGTGTCCCTTTGGTTAACCAATTATGATCAAACTCTAATTGAATTTTTGTATTGTTAAGTAATAAATATCAACCGATGAGTTTTATCAAAAAAATGTTAAAATAAAAGTTGTAGACAATATAATTTACAATAACTACAGACAAAACATCTAAATACAGTTATAATGAAACCAACAGTTTTCGAATTTTTTTGTTCATTTGTAAATATATTTACTTTTAATTGCTAAAAAAATTTAAAACAGAGTGCTATAATCGGGGTCAGCGGTGTCATCCTTCTATGATAAATAAAACTACACAAATAATAATTGGAATAGTTTTTTTGATATTTAAAACAGACGTTGCAGTTAACGGTTCCATATAGTTGACTTCTCTATGTTAATCTTATCATAATCAAGGGCTAGCGATCTTAGATGCAAAGTTGCCGTTATAGCACTTTAATTGTGATTATGCAGTATCAGTGCAGTTTTGAAAACTCAACAAATGTCTCTTTATTATAAAAAATATGTATAATAAATTATTGTGAACATATTCTAAAGAAACACTAAAATATCCCCTCTTTAAAGTAATTATGGTCAAGATTTCATCGTACTGTAGAATAATAAATACTAACCGTTTACAAAAGAAAGTGTACTTTACATTAATTTTTGTTTCATTGTTTTAACTGTAATTACTTATCAAATCAAAAAATTGTTTAAATAAGATTATTTAAAAATATTCTTAACAAATTAAAGATTTTTTTTTCTAAAATGCCCTTTTGGATTATTAGATTTTCCAAAATGTATTCATATCTTTGATTTTATAAATAACCTATAAATAGAAAAGTTTCTTTATAAAGTTTTTGAGGTGCCTTGTATACTTACGGTCAGTTGACTTGATAAAGAATTTTTTTCGTTTATAATATGCTATATAGCTAGTTTTGTTTGTAAGAAAAATGAAGAACGAGGATGCTAAAATTTTGATTTGGAAACCACCACCAATATAAATCAAATTAATTTATTGATTTAGATTAACAAATTGATTTGAGAAACTTAACATATTCAAGATATTAATTAAATAAACATTAAAACATCGCTACCTATCGTTTCATTTTTTATTTCTCTTTCTCTCATCAACACCTTTTTTTTCTTCTGCCATTTTCTTCTTTCTACGACTTTACTAATCCATTCTCTTCTTTCTCCATTCTCCCCCAGTAGTGTCCTCCTCATTTTTTCTTTCATTCTTACTTTACTGTATTTTCAATGTCTTCTCACTCTTCTCCAACATTCTCTTCATCCGTCCTTTAATACTTATTTATATTTTCTTCATTTTCTAACCTAAACCTGGCCACCATTTTCTTCTTTTCATGCTTTTCTCTCTGTTAAATACTTTGGCATTCTATCCATTATTTTTATAGTTGTCCTAATCTAATCCTTGGTCATCTTTCCTGCACACTGTTTTCTTCGTCTATTATAGTACTATCTCTTCTTCCATTATTCTTCCTTCACCTTTTTATTTCCTTTCTTACGTATCCTCTTCTTTCGTAATATGATATGCTATTCTATATTATTCTTCGTACTTAACTTATTGTTCTTCTATTTCTTTCCAACATTCCATTCAGTAATTCGTTTTCTTTCATGCTTTGAATCCTTTCTTCTAGTCTCAATGCCCTTCTTCCTGTTTGAATACTTATCTTCCTATAGGTATCTCGGAGTTTCTTTATCCAATCCAGTCATAAAATTCCTCCCATTCTTTCCACCCCCATAACTCCCCCCTACACTACTACACTTTTATGTAGTCTTTCAAACAGCTACTTTCTTTTCTTCTTCTTTCCTAAATATCCTTTCTCAAATTCCCCATATTTGTTTTAATATTCTATTTTCTTGCCTTGTACTTTGTTTGTTTGTTTTTTTATGTTTGATATCATATCTCATTATTCATCTCAGATATCTAAACTTGTCAATTTTCTCTATCTCTTCCTCTTACCACCACTATTTTATTTCTGTCCCTCTTCTTTTTTTCTGAACTCTATAGTTTTTGTTTTTCCTACATTCGACTATAGCTTTGTTCGGTCTAAATACCATCGCCTACATAAAGATGTATGGTAAAAATTAAGTTCGTTAATTGATTTTTCCCGAATCCAACCAAATTTTCGGTTTCAACAAAACTTTTAACATATTTCATCAAACTACGATAAGCAGTTTTTATGCGGACAGGAATAGGAATAAATATACAAGGGTCAGTTGGAAAGTTTTTGCCTAACACGGAAATAACGTTACTATCAATATTGATTTTTATAAAAGCCTTTAGCAAGGTGAGGGCGCTTTTTAAAGTTTGAATTTAAAAACCAACAATAACACAAATTTTCCAACAACGTTCGAATCATTTAGAAAATAATTTAAACCATTGTACGGTCGGATTTATTACTATTGGAGAACATTTTTCACTAAACAGCAGTGAAAGTAGACGATTGAAAAAAAACAGAAGCAATTGAAACAGCTAGAAAGGGTATCACGAGTGTTTTCTGGAATGCTAAGAGATTTTTAAATTTATTATTTGAAAATGACAAAACAATGACTGGCGAATATACCCACCTCGTGGGTTCAAGACAGTACATAGCCCACAAAAATGTTCAAAATTGCATTTCAAAAACATGCTCATCAATAAACGTTGTATTCAAATAATTTCCTGTTTGAATAATTGTTTTTCGAATAATTGCCTTTACAGGCCACAAAGGTGGTCAAGGTTTTTACTCTCGTATTCTCCCTAACTCGAAATTGTCGAAAAAAGACCAATTTTTTAAAAGACTAATTAAACCGATACAACAAAATGTCATTAACTACGGCGACTCTTGTTACTTCCTTTTTAGGGCAAAGGAAATTTATGTAAAGATGGCGAAACCGTTGTGCACTGGTCTATAAAATAACAGTACGTTTGAAATTAAATCGTTCCTGAACGTATACGTGTTCGTCACGTGCGTTGTTTTCCTTTTCATAGTTATTCTTTCCTGTAATTTTAACGATTTATGCTTAAAAATATTTGATATCTAAGAGATAATCTATTCACAGAAAGAAAAGATCAATGATTATTTTCCCATAGGAATATTATCATTTAATAAGTGGCCATTGACCGTTTAAATTTTAATACGGGCTTGCTTTAGATGAGGGTATACATTCTTGATAAAGATAAAATTGGTTTAAACTAGAAGATTTTCTGGCTTAGAGCAATTTATAAAACTAGTTTAGTCAATCAAGAACCTTAAGCGTCTAAGGACTCTAATTTTCTTAGTAATCTTTTTGGACAACGTAGATTACACTCATTTTATAAACGATTACAATTAATGTGACAATGCGCAATCCAACATACGTAGTATTATTTAAAAAGTATAGCTTTAGCGAATTACTTTCTTCTTAGTTGCTCTATATAGTGAAAAAATCTCTAGAAGGAGTAGAAGGTATTCTTCTAAAATTCTGCACAAAACCACGTGAAATTAGGTCATACGAGAAAGACATAAGAGAAGAAATGTAGAGCTATAAGTTCAATAAAACCCACTTTGCAGAAGTAATAAAGTCCAACCTGCATACATAATTTTATTTATTGTTGCAGTGAATCAAGTTGCCCGGGGCATCCTGTACTAAAACTTCTAAAGGTAAAAACTACTAAAGGTTCAGTAGGGACATATTACCTGATGACCAATCTTCTACCCGCTTGACGTACAGTCGGTAACATTTTCTTCATTTTTTGACCCATACATCGCCATTGAAAAAGTCGAATGCAGCCTTTAGTTGTTAAAAAGAAACAACATAAATAAATATGTACATTTATGTCATAAAATAATAACCTTAAATTTACAAATAATAGGGGTGAATGTATTAGAAGAATACTATATTGAAGGGAAAATATGGGAGTAAATTGTTTTTAGTACAATTTACAACAAACAATCCTCTCTTTACTCGTACTTTTGGTAATAAAGTCTTGAACGACTTATGGTGCACTTCAAGATGATCTTCTCCTCAATTCTAGCCAGTATCACTCTGTTTATATATAAAAGAATTCGATAAAACGTTTTGGTGTCTCCTCTTTCCATCACCCGTACTACCCATACACTAAGTAAAACGTTGTCATAGTACGTTTTCGATAATGCGGACTTTAATTTATCTACTCTTCCCTCTTTGCGTGCATTGTTAAAGATCCACTCGCTCCAAAGGCGTCGACGATTTCAGAATGGAAGGGTTTCGTGCAATTGATGAGTAAAGTAAATGTATTTCCTGCTAATTAAATTGATAAGAGGTTAACAGGTCACACCTACAGTAAAGCTATTCGAGGATATTTACTCGTTCATCTTGTTTTAGGTCGAATTGTTGTGGAAGGAGTCGATGTTTCAGAGAAAGAGAAAAGAGAGATCTTAATTAGGCATAGTGTCTAAAGTAGAAGAAAGTGACTGCAGATAAAGTGGAAAATATTGTTTCCTTGGTGCCCACTTTGACAAAATTCTAAAATCATCTGCTTTGTTTTATACGATATGTATTAGAACAAACTTTATTGATTCTGTACTCGCTAAGGCGGTATTGGATCACATTCTGCACGTTAATGGAGAAGTTCGCTAAAGTTGTTGTTGCAAGTAGATTTCCGGGTATCACGACAAAGGGATAGAGCTAACACAAATAGTTCAATGAGAATCCCTATTTTCCAAAGTTGAATTTGTTCATGTTGCTGTTGTTGCTGACATTTTAGGAAACTTCAAAATAAACTGCCACCAAGCCTTGAAATTGAAACCAAAACCATCCAAAGTTACATTGGTAGTAATTTGATAATATGAACGAAACAACCCGACAAGAAAATTTGTGAAGATGTGGACTTTATAGTTCTTCTCACGGCATTATCACCGTATCAACATATATTTCATGAATCAAAGCCGTAGAAAGGTGCAATCTAAATTGATTTTGGTGCGAAACTTTAACAGATTAAATTCGCCAAGACAATCCTCTTTCCCCTAGCTTCTCTAGATGCGACACCACACCTTTGATGCATGGAAAAAGCAAATGGAAAATCGGTAAGTTGTTTACAGCAAATCCTAAACTTAATAGTGACATCTCAGCAACATTCAGTCAATAATCAGTCATGGCCATTCTTCTTCCCTCAGAAGAGCTTCAAGGAATGCTTTCTCAGACAAGAAAATCTATTTACATAACAAAAGCACATCTCAAAAACACAGTAATCGGAATTTTTTAACACTTCTCTACAAGAAGACCTGATAGTGTGTTCAGAACCTGTATCTACGCCAAGAGAAGATCGATTTTTGATTATTCAAGCTGGGAGGCAACCGTTTGCAACTGCTCGTCAGCATTTGAAAAACCTTATCAATTCGACGGGCACTAAAGTATCTGACCAAATAGTAAGGAACAGATTAAGGAAGGTTGGATTGACGTCAGGCCTCAAAAACGTTTCCCGTTAAAAAGGGATCAAAAACGTCAAAAAGAATATGGGCGGAACAAAGGCTTGAAGAAGCTACGCCTTGGGAGAATATTTTGTTCATTGATGCCTTAATAATGATAGTCGTTGCAAACAAGTCTACCGAGAACGGGGACACCGTTATTTACCCAGTACATTCAACTTGGCTTTTGGAGGAGGTGGTGTTATGGTGTGGGCAGCAATCACCTTGAGATATCGCACTAATCATCTTTTTTTGTAGGCATGCAAATGCACAACGACGTAAAGGAGATTATTATGAGTCACACCTAGAGGAAATGTAATTTGACTTAAAAATTTAATTTTCTTGGATGACAATGCAAGACCGAGACCCTATCGTGCTTTAAATGTGATCTTAATGACAATGAAGTCAATGGGCTTACCGCTTACTCCGTCTTTACCAGACCTCAACCCAATGGAACATGCTTGGGACATATTCAAAGGAAGTTGGATGATCATATTACTCAACCTGTAAGTGTTAGGAATAAGGCTTATACTTCCTATTCTTTGGCAGGAAATTCCACAAGACCACATTGAATGTATGTCTAACAAGTATCAACCTGTAATTGATGCACGAGCAGGCTCAACTCCATATTAAATTAATTTAAATCAAAGGAAAGGAACACCAACTGCAGCGCCTATTTAACCAACAGAAAAACACCAAGAACTGCACCAAAAACTTTACTCGGACACATGTTTCAACACGTGTCCGAGTAAAGTTACAGTGCAGGTGTTTTCTGTTGATTAGTTTAAATGTTTAAAAGAGAAAAAAGACCTACATTCGTTAGTACAAATTGTTTATTTTTTAAGGATTAAAGTGCTCTGAATTTTATTTTGCTCATGTATTTTGGTTTTGACTTTTAATGACGCTATATGTAACAATATTTTTCCTAAAGTTAAACTGTTGTTTCTATCCTTTCCTAAATCCTGCAACATACCAGTCGGGTAATATCTTTTCTCTTCTAATTCTTTTTTCTACTTTGCCCTTAAAACTTCAGTGTATATTTTATACCCCGTGTTTAATACACTTACTCCTTTGTCATTTTTACCTCGTTTTTATCCCCTCTTTTATATTATGGTTTCTTACAATTTTTCGGAAAACCTCCTCCGTTCCATATTTTTTCGAAAGTTCTTCTTATTTTTCCCTCATCTTTTCTCTTGAATTTTTTCAATGTTCACCTCGAGTCCCGTTCGTGCATTCTGCTTTTCCCTTTTTTACTTTTTTTATAGCATCCTCTATCTTTTCTCTACTTATCCTTCCTCTCTTAATTTTTGTCATATCCTTTCTATCTTCTCCCTCTTTTTGGATTTTCGTCGTTTCCCTCCATCATATTCTTGCAGTTCTCCTAAAATTATCTTCCGTCTATTCTAGCTTCAGTCCATTTTTTCGTCTTCTTTTATTTACAAATTCGTTCTTTATTTCTTCTATCTCTTTCGATACTACGTTTTTCTTCTGTTACATTGTTTTTTATAGTTCAACCTTGCTTTTTATATACTTCAATATCTACTCTCTTCTTTCCATCTTCTCCTCTCTCTTCTCATTTTATTATTTTGCTTTCTCACACGGTCCATGTGCTTTCCACTTCGTCCCCTTCTTCTCTTTCCAATTTTTTCCTTTTTCTCTTCTTCTTTCCCCATAATCCTCCCCGGTGATTTTAACATTATTTTGCTCTTATAATATTACTCCTCCTTCTTTCTTATCCTTGTTTCCGTAGGAGATCCCTCTGTTGCCGACATTCAAATTATCTTTGCTATTCTTACTTTTCCTTGCCACTGCCCTCTTTCTTTTTTTTTTACTATTTTTCATTTTTACACATTTGTTTACGTTTGCTAATATCTGTTTTAATCGTTTTCGTTAATAATAAACTAAATTTATATTCGGCGTAGGCTATGATTTTTGTTTTTGACCCAAGTATACATCCTTCTGGTACTCCGCATGTCATTTTTATTGTGTCATTGATGTGACTATTATTAGTTATTTGGAGAAGGTAGTTTTTTTATAACATTTATCAAGTATTCGCTCATCCCTTTTCTATTGGTTTTTAGTAATTTATTGACTTGTACTGTAGTTAGGTACAGTTTCAATTAATTGTCCGTCTTTAATTTTTTTTGACGTTTTTGGAATCACTATTAGGATTAGAAAAGGACCTAAAGTCGCCGTCGAGTTTTTAACGATCCGAAACCGAGGTATTACCGCCTTTTCCTAGTTTGTCGGGCTTTTGGGCGTGGGGCCGTTACACATCCATGTTTACTGAGGTGTACTCCATTATTGCCCTGGGATCGTTATAACAGAGCTGACATGCCGCATCCGAGGCGGCTTACGGGGTGGAGATAAGAGAATTTTACACAGGTCCCGGATTTGCTAAGCCCGTACCGTATGCAGGCTTCGGGATTTGTTATTAATGTTATTAGTATTATTATAATTATAATTATTTTTAATATTATACTTATAACGGAAGCTAAATCGACCGAGCTTTGCTTTACCACCCTTAGCAGCATTACTCCGTACACTTACGTAACGCACAAAGTAAAAAGAAACTTAAAAAAATCAATTGCGAGCTTTCTGTGACATCTACCGGACTTTAGTTGAGACAAATACACAGATACCTTTACTTTCGAATTTTTTGGTAGTTTCAAATTTTTAACAGATTTACACAATGTACACATCATACTTAGTTTTAATATTTTTTTAATTAAACAATTTTTTTATTGGTGTCCATTGCTCTATTTTTCGGTGCAAAGAACTCTCATAAGAAACTAGAAAGTTAGAACACCATCTGTTTCAAGCACGAGCGGTGGACAGGTGCGAGACCGTCAGAATGTGTTTCTGATCGTAGGTAGATAATTTAAATTAGAGTAAAGTAATATACTTTTTATAGGTACAGAATACTCCAGAAGAAGAAGTAGTGCTTAAACAAAAAATATGTATAAGTGACTTCAGTCAAAAGATAGATGTTAAATAAGCTCCCAATATAAGAGCCAACAGATCTCAAAACGAAATTGATAGCTTTATGTTTGAGAATGAACATTTTTTACATTTCAATTTATTCAGCGCGATTGTTTACCTGTAAGTTTCACCCTTCAGAACTAAGTAATGTAATTAAAAAAAAATGTATGCCCAAAGTTTCAACAAGAAAATCAGCTTTCGTTCTAGGTACGATCGGTACAAAGTCAATTCCTTTTCTTCAACGCTAAGTTGAATGAAACACGGAACAAATGTTAAGGGTTGCATTATCAAAAGATCAAAAAAAATATAATAAAAAATCATCTTGCAGATGTGTAAGATAACGTTTACTCGGGTACTAAATAGCCTGATATTATTGTATTTGTGCATGCATAAATGCATATATTAAATAAAGAATTTTAATCAGTGCAACCGTTAAAACGCTGCACTACTTGGACTGTTTTCAATTTTGTTCTAAATAAATATAGTTAATTACGAAGATACTTATTTCTTAAGCTCTTCTTTCACAACTCGAATTATTCGGTTTACAAAATTTATTTAAATAAATATTGAGTTCTTGTAGTTCTCAAAGGAATTTTCAACTCAATCTTAATGAAAAAACACAGCATTTACGAAACAGTAGTTGTCTCGTAAAAAAGGTAAATATTAAAATTTGAAATTAATAAATTACCAAAATTTCGTCATACTTCATAAAGCGATTTCAGCAGCTTTCGGTCTAAGTTGTGTTAAAAATTACGTTTTTAATAAATAATGGTTCTGATATTATATTAACTTATCCCATCTAGTTTCCTATTTCTTTAAAATAAATATGTCGGCAGTAAATATTAGACTACACACAGTACACGTTTGTATAGTGTTTACCAAAATTGTTTTCTGTATAAAATAAACGGCAAAAGTAATTGGTAGGTATAATGTTACTATTTTCGACCGACAAATAACTGGTTATGATTCGTACAACAGTTTTGATTTTATCTTTTGAAATGGTGTCGGTTGAAGTGATAGTATAGTAGTAATGAAGTGGAAGATCTAGGGCGTATAAAACTCGGGGTTTTGTGGTACTCAATTCTAAAGACATCGTGGATCAAAAAACTTTACTGATGCTCATTAATACTATGATTCGCCCGACCCTTGATTATGCGTCGGTAGTATGGTCTCCTATAGCTCAGCGTGTCATTACTCTGGAGGGCATTCTAAGAAAGTTGCTTAAATTCCTATTATTTCTGCTGGTTTTCGCAGGATTGTTCTAGGAGAGGTTTGGGTGAGCTAGCCTGGAAACATAACGTCATCAACGGGCTGTCTTGTTTTTATCCAAATAAACTACTCTTAGTCTACTAACACATCGTACTAATTTATTACGAAATTCACCAGTCAATCTTAACTGTAGAATATTTGAGAGAACCCACGGTTCTTTGGATATTCACACTGTTCTTTCAAATAATACCTATTAAGAAAGTTTTTTATGCAACGTTAGTATTCAAGAAGTAAGAATTTTGTTTTCACATGGTGTCCGTTTCTGATTGTTTTAAAATGTATAATGAATAGCTTTTGTGTTATCTATTCCCCATTCATGCATGCTTCGTTCAGTTTTTGTCAAGTTGTAGCTAAGACCGTTCCATTTAATAATGTATATATTTTTATAGATTTATAACACTACTGAAGTCGCTATACTATTGGGCGCTTGACTAAGCAGAAAGCTTAGAAAGAATTATAAAAGCAATACAGAAATTTGAATGCACAAATGAAATTTTTAGAAAACAAAAATAGACAAAGATAATAAGAAAAGTGAGTATTAAGAAAAATAATAATTCTAAATTTTTCCAGCCACTTTAACTTCGGCCAAATCATTACTGCTGCAGATAAGTGAAAATACTGAACAGCCATCAAGTGACGTTAACAAATGGTCCTTCGAGCCGAATTTATTGCATTTTAATTAATATTCCGATTTGCAATAAAATCGCTACAACGTCCGAAACCTATCAAGTTGCTTCCAGATTAATAATTGCTTTTATTCTTTTTGAGTTTTACATTCACAAATTAAAATGTCCAAGAAAAAGAAAACTGAACTTGTGCTTATAAATCTTATCTCTAAGGTAATTCATTTTGAATCATTTTGAACTCCTTACCTGAAAACAAAACTTTTAATTAAACAATTACATATTTATACTGAGAGTGAAAAGTTTTTACCCGATAATTATAACGAAATTATTCTAAAACTTCAACTCGCCGCTCCAGTACGATATGGAAGGTAATAAATTATTAGAATCAAAATAATTTTACAACAAATATGTATATATAATCTGGCGCAAAACAGATTCCACATCTGGAAGAAATTACATTCATTACTTTTTATCAATTTTCCTCCTGAGAAGTTGCTTAAATCAATAGCTATTTCGGATCATGATGCAATAGAATTTTCTCTTATATATAAATGAATGTTCGTTACACCGAGTAAGGTCAGTATGGTTAACTGCGCCCTAAATTTACAACGCTAAAAGTTTATGAAACTATATAATTGTTAATACAGCAGATTTGGATGGATTTGGATTATTTTTTATAAACTAAAGGGGACTTTGCCTACTGAATGGCAACGAGAAAATTAAACAAAGCTTGTAATTCTTTTTTTGGACAATTTTTTTTTAATTTGGTATTATGGCCCAGTTACCCAATATTTTGGGGTAACTGGACCAGTGAGGTGTATTTCTAAACTAATCATATGGTAAGTTTTGTTGGGGAACTGGAACAAAAGTCAAAAGTGTGAGAATTTCATTGTAATCGAATCTATAGTTTTGCAGCTATGACAGTTGCAATAAAGGGTGACAAAATAGATCTCAAAATATTTATTTGAAAAATAATTAAATGTTATAAAAATCAAAATTTTCATGAACAAAAACAAAAATATACATTCTAAGATGAGTAAAACAACGTGTGGAAATAAAAATAATTAAAAATAATCTATTACTTAATATTTACTTAGTGTATGAAGAGTATCTTTTCATTTCTGGTATTTCATATGCTCCTCTTTTATTGTATTGTTGTGGTTTACGTATTATCTGAATTATTTCTGATTCATCATAAGAGTATGTCTGGTTTTGTTGGCCAACGTCAAAAAAACATTCCACTTTTTCCATGTGTAAGATTTTTACTTGTCTATCTTCAGTAGAAATTACTTTGCCGGGATATGGTTCTGAATTATATGAAACTAAGACGTAATCTCCTTCTATAACTGAGATGCAATCGTCAGGTTCTTCTTCTGATGACAAGATCAATTCGTCTCCAGAATATTCAGAACCGTCACTATCAAAATTTGATGGACTATCAAACTTTTTGTCTTTACCTTTCCATTCGCCACTAATGTGTTCTTCGATTGACTTTGAGCTCCCTTCTTCCTTGTTTTTTCTTCTTCTCCCTTCATTTTTCTTCGTTTATTATCTTTATTATTTTTTTATATTTTTCATTTTCTCTTCTTCTTTTTAAATTTAGATAATCTGATGTTGTAATAAGATCTGTTGTACATCTTCCGGTTGTTTAAGTCTATTTTTTTAAGTAAACGAAGTAGGTATTCTTTTTTGTTTTAAAATCGTTTAAGCCCCATATTACCAATTCAAAACCAAATTGTGGTAACTGGGCCACCATGGCCCAATTACCTCAATATAATATGCCCCAATTCCCCGATTTTTAAAAACGACGGGGCAACTTGGTCATAGTCGTTATGAATCAACAACACATAAATTAACCTCAAATAGTACCAGTAATGAACGCTTTACAATCTTTTCTACCATATTTTTCATTTATAACCACAATATTTTTAAAATGTACTTACCGTAGCTTAGGCACCAACTTCTTAATCATTTAATGTATGCGTATCTACAGAAACGTTCGAATTAAGCAAAATTTTTGAAGCACTATACGAGCATAGAATAACAATATCAGTTGTTTTAGCGAATGATTTGAAGGTTTACCAACTACAAAAATCAAATATAACTGATTTCTCTTTCACGCGAGAATTTTGAATGGGTGTCCAGTTACCCCGGTGTCCCAGTTGACCATTCTGACCTTAATATGTATGTAAGAATGTACTTAATTAATTGTTTCACATTCAGTATTTACTATGCATTCGGTACTACCAGAAATACATCATCTCCCCTAAATGTAGAACGTCCCATAGGTACAAGCAGTAGATTCTCTATACGTGTTAGTGTTTGCTTCAGTCACCGATAGACGGCGTTATGCGTTGGCTTTCCGGTTTCGTCATTGTTGAATATCGCGGTTATAGTGTCGTGATGGATATCGATTCAGAATCGATTATATTTCATCAAAGATGGCTGCGCGCTGTAATACCAGAAATAATGTTACTATACGACGGAACAACACAATAATTTAAAAATAGACGTTTTAAGTTTTTAATATTTTATTTGTATAAATATTAGTAGGATATACTATTCAGTTTGTTTGAATTAATCTTTAATTTTAAATTGAGTGTTGGTGTGAAAGTAACAGGAAACTAAAATATTATAATATTGTAACACGTATCGCCACCTATCGGCAACTTCGGCAAGTTCATATGAGAGTATAGAATCATCTGGACGTTATACATTCCGGGGAAATGATGTATTTCTGGTACTACAAATAATAAAAACTATATAAAATTAATATATTTTCTAACTAAACTTTAAAATCCACAGAAATTATAACATATCTACTTTATTATATATGAACCTATTGAAAAATTAACAAAGAACTTCAACAATATACAACAAAACAGTATTTAACCTTATTTTCTCTCCCTCAATAATATTTTTCGTTTCTCCAAAATCTTGTTCTTCTAGTGCAACAATATCTCTCTCCCCATACAATCCTTCTATTTCTTGCTTCCGCCTTAAGCTCTCCACAATTCTCCTTCACATGTTCTAGATCCTCCGACCCTTCCCCCACACAGTCTACACGTTCTCTAATCGTCCGTAATCAAACATCTATTTATCCTTTCATCGTTTCTACACTTAAACCTCGCGATTATACTTTTCTTTTTAAACTTAGATTTTTCCTTAAGTATCTAGGAACACTATCTACTATAATTTCTTTATATCTTTTATTGTATTTTCCATCTCCTGGTTTTGCTTTTTTGACATTGTACATCTATAACCCTCAGTTTCGCTTTCACACTGCTTCTTCCTACGGTTCTTCTCCTATCCTCCTCTTCTCAAACCATGCCTCTCCTCTCATAATACTTCCTTCTTTCCTGTTTCCTCTTTCCTCGTTTTTTAATGTAGTCTATACAGCTACATACAGATTAATATATATTTAGAAACTTTTACATAAATTCAACTGAAAAACTATTTATACCGATATCATTTAATGCTAATAGATGTAAGGTATTAACTGGAACTGTTACTGAAGATTTATCAAACTTTGGTATATATTTGTTCTTTCAGCTTCATACAATGTACATTTGAACATAATATGGTCTATTGTGCCAGAAACCAAACAGGTTGGACTTTCGCTAGTGTCGCTTAATTCCAGTTTATCCAAATGAGCTGGATAACAATCATGGCCCAATCTCCTCTTGTCCCATTATTATATATCCTTTCTTCATTTCCCTCCAACACTCTTGTTATATCGTATTTTGGACCCGTTTTTCCATTTCTTCTTCATATATTACTGCTTGTTTTCCTGACTGAATTCTTATTTTTTCCAATTTACCTCTTTTTCCACAATGTAACCCGGCTCAAACTAAACCTAACGTCTGTTTCCAGTATTTTTGTTGGATTCCTTCTTGTTCTTCCCACCCCTTCCAACCCCATATTTCTGATCCATAACAGCCTTGCAACACTCTTTTCTTTTATCTAAAATCTGTCTCCTACAAACTATTGGCTCTATTAAATTCTCACGTATGCCATTTTCTTTTAATACTTCTCAAAGTTTTTTTTGTTTAGTCAAAAGCAGCCTTGATGTCCTGCTTATACCTGCGTGCCAATATCCTATAAGTTTCCTTTCCTTCGTCTCCTTCACTAGTCTTCTTCTTCAAATTCTGCGTATATTTTGTATTCTGCGTTTGTCACACTCATCCCCTGTAATTTTCGGTTCTTTCCTATCTCTTCCCTTATAAACGGGACACATTAATCCTACTCTCCATTCTCTTGGATATTCATTTCCTCTCCAGTTTCCGCTCAAGACTCTTCCTATCCCTTCCCCATCTTCTCACCTGGGTACTTCTATTATTCTCCCTGTAATCCATCCATACCTGCTGCCTTTTTAATTTTTATATTTCTCAAGAATTCTTCGATTTCTGACCTTCTATCTCACCCTTTCTCCCTTTCCTCCTTCTATCATTATTTGACACACTCTCTGGTTTTCCCATGCATCTTCTAGGATCTCCACGCAGTACTCCTGCCATTTTGCTTCATCTATCCTCACTCCCTTCACTTTTTCCTTATTTCGCTCCTTATTCAAAAATTTCAGATTTCTTCGTCGTTCTTCAAATTCCTTTATTTCTCCCCTCTCTTTCTTTTATGAATTCCATCTTTCTTTTTTAAATTCATTTGTACTTTTTATTGAAATGTTTTTTACTCTTCTAACTTTATTTTTCCTTTTTCCATCTTCTTCTTTCTCTCCAGCATTTCCTTTTAGCTTTTCCACACTCCATATGCCACCAAGCATTTGTTACCTCTCCTCCACTTTTCTTCATCTTAGTTTACTCTTTTCTATCACCTCTTTCATGTTTCTCGTTAACTTTTTAATTTCTCCTTCCACTTCCTCCTCTTCATTTTGGACATCCTCTATATACTGTTTATATCTTTCCAAATTTCCTTTTGACTAAAGATTTACTACACTCCATTCTTCTTCTGATTTCTCCTGTTCTGTCTGCCTATCCCCGTATAAAGTCAGTTCCAGTAGTTAATGATCCGTTTCTGCTCTTCTCCTTTTAAACTTATCCACCTCCACTAAACTATTACGTAGTCTATCACTGATCATCCCTTCTCACTCTATGTAAATTCTCCTCTCTAATTCTTCTCTATGTTTCCGTTTAATATAGTCCACCCTCTCTCTTTGCAAATATTCAGTAATTGTTTACCTTGCCAGTCAAATTTTGTATCTACGGATCTCCTGTTATTTATCTCCCCGTTATCAATCATTCCCCGTTTACCCCTATTATACTGTCATTATTGTTAATTTTCTCACTTCCAAACCACACTTTTTAAAAAACCTTCTGATTCTGCATTTTCTTCTACTACCTTCTATCCTCACTCGTTCTTCAGCCCCGTTATTATACCTCCTTTCGCTATTCCTTTCTATATGTATAGACTGTTCGTGGAGTAAATAACGTATTTCTGAGGTACGCTCGGAGTTTGTTGGAGACTCCAGTCAATTAGTGTCCGCCAAGTATTGTTCATTACTCGGTAATCACTTACATTCCGCTTAAGAAATATTTTAAGTAAAATGTGTTGTCTTGCGACATCTCGTGTTAACATGGACACGTGTAAATAGTAATAAACTAAGTAAATGCCAACAGTTAACTGTAAAGACTAGTGTGCGTTAAAGTGCACGTCACCATCTAAGCGATGGTTTTAATGCTTAAAACAACACGTGAGTCGATAAAGTTAAGATAACTTGTACAGAAGCATACACGCACGAAAGAACACCTGATGCAGCATTTCGCTCTTATTATGAGCTCATCAGAGGTGTATACTCACGTGCGGTATACAACTATACAAGAACGGCGGTTGGTCTTTTAAACTCTCCTGGAGCAATGAATATAAGTAAAATGTGTGTCTTGCGACATCTCGTGTTAACATGGACACGTGTAAATAGTAATAAACTAAGTAATATTTTAAATTCTTGCCAACCGAATGTAACAGTAGCCAGTGATAGCTGCAGAATTGTGTTCAAGCTACCCCTACACTGATGAGCCTCAAATAAGATGAAACACGTGTATGTAGGTGCTGTTCGTAATTCTGCAATTATCACTGGCTACTATTTTGCTCAGTTGGCAACAATTTGAACTATTGCGTTAAAAATGCGCTTAGCTTTTTCGCAACGTTGAAAAGTTCACAGCCGGGATCTTACATACTACAGATTTCTACAAATATTACATTTTGATTAAGTGACCATGAGGTAGTGACACCGACTGTCTCGTGCTCCTTTCTGTTACTGCTTGATGTTAATGTATTTAGTTACTTATTTCTCTAATCCTACCTTGATTCCAGTCTGTATTTGAACATCTACAAAATAAAAATACGGTGAAAACAAATACCATACACAGAAAGAAGAAACGCATAGGAACGTAATTGTATTATGTAACAAATGTAATAAGTAATAACAAGCACAATACAAATCTTACTGGAAGAATTATTGTGATTATAATCGGGTGATTAATGATTTAACGCTGGCGCTGATTGAGACAATTTTGAAGAAATGATTGATATGTACGTTTAATTTCTCAATATCGCAGCAGTATCATATTTGAAGGTTACTTGAATTATTTGAGTCTAATTGATAGGTCTACTTAACTAGCAAAGTAAAAATTAATAAAATAAATTAAGATTTTTTTACTTGACTTACCAAGTATTCAAATTGTGTAAACGCCCTGTAGGCGGGTAATGTAGGAATCTACATTTTCAATGTCACGGTAATAACTAATAAATTCTCCACAGCCGGTAGTTGCTAAGTAAAGTCGTATTTTTATGGTAAGTACCGGTTAAATAAACCAAAATTAACGTATCTAAAGTGCGAATTTACCTAATCTCGAATCCATAATTTGATATAAAATGCTCACACTTCGAAGACCGGCATTTACAATACGCTTTTTCTCAGTAATTTGCCGCCAAATGGAGAAAGAATTGGTAGTACCTGACGTTATCGACGTTGCTCCAAAAGAATTGGCTGAGGTACTATAATTACAGGTCTGTTACATACATATAGACATGAATAATATTCTAGGTGAATTACCCTAGTGGAGTTGCTGTGCAAGAAGGGAATGTGTTAACTCCAACTCAAGTAAAAGATATTCCAACTGTGAAATGGGCAGCAGATCCTAACAGCTTTTACACTCTTTGCATGACTGGTAAACATTTGAACACATTATAGATAACTGTTTCAAATGAAAAACTGATTTAGACCCGATGCACCAAGTAGAATTAAACCCCAGTTCAGAGAATGGCACCACTGGTTAGTAGGAAATATTCCTGGTGGGGACATCAACAAGGGAGAAACTCTATCTGAATATGTGGGATCTGGACCTCCACCAGGAACTGGTGAGTACCTACACCACATTTACTCTATAAAATCTGATTAAAACCTCACAGGTTTACATCGCTACATTTTTCTAATCTATAAACAACCTGATGTGCTGAGTTTTGATGAGAAACGCTTAACTAACAGGTACGGTGTCAATCCAAATACTACGGAATTATACCAATCTGCTTTTGATAGGTCTGGGGATAATAGAGGCAAATTTTCTATTAGAATGTTTGCTGAAAAGTATAAGCTTGGAAACCCGATTGCCGGAAACTTTTATCAAGCCGAATTCGACGACTATGTCCCTGAACTTTACAAGCAGTTGGGAGGTTAGACGTTACTTTTGTTAAAACATTTATTCAGAATTGTTGGGTTTGAAAGAATGGTTGTTTATATTTCATGTGTTTCTTTTTGTAAGGGTGGCAAATACGTTACTCTTGTGTAATTTACACTGTATTTTGTATATTGCTAGTAAACGATATCGTTCTTTATGTAGCGGCTTCTCTTTTACTGATGTATTGTGATGTTGAGTCAGGTTATCCAACTTTCCATAAATCTTACGATGCATATGGTACAATTTAGTGGTGGTGGGCTTTAATACAATTTTTTCTCCTACTAAAACTCCAAGAAAAGCTTTATACCTTTTTTATGACTAATTAATCTTAACTTATATTTTGTTATCACCTCGGTTCTCTGTTCACGATGCTAGAACGTGCGAAAATCGACCTTTTTTCAAATTCGTCTCACATTAAAACGGCTCGAGATATTTTCGTTTCGAAAAGTTTCGAGTTTACGAAAGATGTGTCTTTATTTTTCGATTTAGATTTTTTGTGCAAGGGCATCTTCGAGGTTAAACAAATTGAGCCGTAATTTGACCACAACTCGCTTATTTACGGACCGAGGTGATAAGAAAATATAAGTTAGACAAGCACTGGCCCAGTGTTCAGTATATCGCGGCGTGCTGTTGCATTGGTAGGATAGGCAACGCACTTGAGGGACGGTGTTACTTGTTCGTGAGGCTCCTAGGAGCCTGGGGTCAGCTAGTTGAACATAAAATAGATTCAGATCAAAAAATCTGGCTACCGAAGCAAAGCACATTTAAAGCTAGTTGTGAATTTTATTTACTTTATTTTGCAACTAAGGTAATAGTTTTGTTAATACAATGGTTTCTCTATTGTGAATTTAGATTTTTACGTGGACTATGAAATATTCGTCAAATTTCTGATGCCAGGAATAGTCGCTTTCATACGGACACTGTCAAATAAATGATAATATTTTAACAACCGTCAACGATACGAAACCAAAGTAATTCCGACAAATAAAACGAACAATTTGAAAACTTTTTTCTCTTGTTAAATTTGCGCTAATGTTATTAGTTTGATCAGAAAAAATAAAAATCATTACCCTGCAAGGCGCATCCATACGCTTAGAAATGCAAGTAGACTGCTAGTAGGCTATGTGATCATGTCAATCCGATTTGGGAACCTTCCTGCGTAAACCTTCACGCTCTCCCGACAATTGCCACTGCAAAAGTCCAATACTAACAGCATATCAGTCTGTTCGGCAAATGTGTAGCCCACTTTCCAAGTGAGTAATCTTAGATTCGGTTTTTGGAAAGATCCGGGAAATGAATATCACAAATGATAGGTTTGATTGACATGATCGCATAGCCTACTAGCAGTCTACTTGAATTTCTAAGCATATGAATGCGCCTTGCAGGGATATGATTTTAATTTTTGTCTGATCCAACTAATAACATTTTCAAATTGTTCGTTTTATATGTCAGAATTATTTTGGTTTTGTATCGTTGACGGTTGTTAAAATATTATCATTTATTTGATAGTGCCCGTGTGAAAGCAACTTTTCCTGGCATCAGAAATTTGTCCATATTACACAGAAAAACGTCTTCGGAAGCAGACAACCAGCATACGAAAGCAGAACAAAGTCCGTCAAACCGTTCTCGTGTTATTCCCAATGTACAATATTTTTGGAAAGTTTGACGCCCTCTGGCGCCCCTATGGTGCACTTTTGGTTATAGGTAAATTGGTGTCAAACGGTCTATTTTGAGCCAGAGAACCTCTGGTAAAGCCATGTACACACCTTTCAGAAACACCCTGTATATGCTGAAGACAGCATTGACAATATGTTGAAAATTATCGCCTTATTTAGTGCATTTGTGTGTGTTTATTTATTATTATTATTTTTAACTAAATGAAACTTATATAAATGAACTTGAAATTGTTTAAAACAGCTTCGTTTAATGTTAGATCATGGTTACCAAAAATATCTTATGTTCGTGAATTAATAATACAGATAATTTCGATTGCGTTGCAATATCAGACATGGTTAAATGAACAAATACCTGATGATACAATTAATTTTAGGAATTTTTGATTTTATGGCATGATAGGCAAGATAGACCTGGTGGTCATTACTTTTGACAAAAGCATACAAATATACGGTAATATAATTAAAACTGATGATAACTCCTTAGAATAAGTAATTGTTCTACTTATTTCTGTATGCGTACATTATTTACTCAATATGTAACCATGTTTACCCATGAAGGAATTGAATACTTCATACATTACGTGCACTTTAAAACAACGTAAATTCTATTGAGCAGCAAAGGCGTTAGGTTCTAAAATGACAAGTTTGTTAAAACATATTTGGTGGTACTTATAACGATGGAAATTTTCTCTTAAATAAATGAGCGAGGTGGTGTTATTGAGAGTTGGAAATATCTGTATCAATTTAATTTATTATTTAATGTTCATTTCAAGGTTTCTAAAAGTTTGGAAAAGTTTCGCTATTTTACAATAAGATAAAATTTAGAACGGATGGGCATAAGGACAACATAAGAAGGGAGAATATTTTAAATATCACTTTTTCCACCGTGAAAATTTCAAGAAGTTCTTTTCGCATGACATACATACTATAGTATAAGCACATCCTATAATAATTTAAAGTCAGATTTAATGGATTTTTCAAAGAAATACATCTTTGTTGAAAGATCCATATTTGAATTCTAATATTACCCGCAAGTTTTTTGTTATAATTCGGTTTAAGATATATCGGTCTGCGTCGCTTAGTTTTAGTACAGTTACAAAATCCCGTTAGGGGGCTGAATTTTTGTCGAGGGATGCGAGAGAAAGTTTTGGCATTTTAGCTCGAAGTTTAACAGCGTGAACAGTGACCGTTTTACTACATATTTTAGGTCTGTATAAAATTTATACATTTCAGTAGCGCAACTATAAATGCGTAGTGTCCGTAAATTTTGTTTTTACCAAATGTAATCATTTGTATTTATTTTTTTCTTGTAATTATTAATTATTGTGGCCTGGTGCTTTGTTTTGCAATCGGAATGGGAAACCCTTTAACGTAGCACTCGCATTCCTTTCCTTGATTACGCAATTCCAACAATTTAAAGATGCGTGCTTTTGATTGTGTTTATATTTAAAAACTAATTATCGCGGTTTTGTGCTTTTGGGTTCAATTTTTATTTTAAGCGCGATGGTGACCTAACATTAGTATTGCATATTGGTATAATATTCGTGTTATTACGCAATCCAATCTGTTCTATGTTATGTACAGGGTTGTTCACTATAAATTACCCACCCCTTATTATGGATATTATTGCTTGTAGAAAAAAGTTATACATGAAAATTGTATGGTTCTAACTGAATTTTCTTAGAATGCAATCAATAGTTCAGTTACTCGCCGTGTACAGGACAAAACAAAAATATGATGTATTTTTTAATGTAACAACCTGTATATTATTAGATTTTTGAAGAGATTTTTTTTTCTGGATTTTAAAAATATATCATATGTTGCCTTTATCTTGAGCCGTTATTGAGTTATTAATCGTAGAATAACACAGTTACTTAATACGGAATTGTTAACATTGTCAAAGTAAGTCATGTAAATGACAAATGTTGTGTTTGATAATTGTCCTTTCATTAATTAAATCACCAAAATGGTTTATAGTGAAGCAGAAAAGACGTCGTATATTTACTGTTATATTCAAAATAATAAAAGGTGGGTAATTTGTACACTCCGTTCGATTTTACGTTGTAAATATTTTAACCACGTGTGTGTCTTTGATTGGCAAAGACGCTGTTTTGTAGGCGCTTCCCTTTGGTTGGTTCCTATACAATTACGAGAATGTAGGATGTTTGTTTTTGATTTTTTAATTTAAGATACATTTTAAAGCGCTCTGTTTATTAAAATATGATTCAAGAATGAAGCAATACCAGTGTCTGAAAGAGCCTTGTTGTACAATTAATATTTTCTGTTTCGTGAGAGACGAAGGTCAAGGGGATGGCTCATGGTCACATTTATTTCTATTTATTTTAATATGTTTATTTTATTGTGTTATATGTTATATTTGCAAAACTTAATATTGATTAAATGGACCTGCATTATGGCCATCTCAAAATTGACGCGATCTCGAAAATCCAACTGAATAGGCAGGTAGGAGCGTTCGCGACTGGTGAAACTCGCCTGTTATCCACGGTGTTATACACTGTTAACTAATTTTCTTCTGTTTTGATTGAAAATTCATGTATAAATTAGTTGAATTGCTACATTCTGAATCGGAAACATTTTTATATCTACATTCTAATAATGATGGTTGTTCGTGTTTAAATTTGAACTGATGAACGGTTTCACAACAGGATACATGTATTATAATTGTTTTTATAATAATAATAATTGCCTACGAAGAATGTTAACTATTTCGATACATATTTTGGTTATGTTGTGTTTGTTTAATTGTTAATTGTTATCACCATATGCTTGGGTATTTTATTTCATTACTGATATTACTACATTTAATCACTGCACTTTAGCGGTTGTTAGGGATTCAACGTAGATGTCTTAGTTTTTCCCACTTTTTGATTGCTTCAGGTTTAGTGGCGGACTATTCAATTCTTGCCTTTGCAAGTGCCTGGGTTACGTTTGTTACATTACATTGTCCAGCTTGTGACCTCACTGCGCGATGGCATTTCACATATGTGGATTTTTTGGTTATTTGTGGGGATATTTTTGGTTTGAACGCTGAACGTCAGATTTGACAAATGACAACGAATAAAGCAGAAATTGGAATATAATCTCAAAGTACTGTCGAATTTCACATAAGAAATGTCGTTACCCCTCTAACAATACCTATATATGTGCAGTGTCACTGCGCATAACTTCTATCTCTTTTTATTGAAAAGGTCTATTAAATGCTCTCTATCAATATTAGTAGTCTCCTTATAATTAGATGAATTTAAATGAATCCACGTAGTGGGCCTTCTTAAGAAGTAAAGAAACGGATGCTCAAGAGAAACTAGCTAAATCCTTCTACCAACGTTTCGACTATCCAGGTGGTCTTCATCAAGGTATCTTTATTGAAATATACAATTAGTTAATGTACATATAGATCAGACAATTATTAATTTAAAATTATAAAAATTTTTTACAGTTCACAATTTTAAAAATATCACACATAATTACCACTAATTTCAATACTCTTAGACTAAAGAAAAAAGGGGCAAACACTTACCAGAATCATTAGTTACTGAAGAGCAAATTAATTGATCTGGGTGGAGGATGCTGGGGCTGGTAATATCATAGAGCGAAAAGTTGTGTGTCGAGTCGTGTTGAGTCGTAACGTTGGTGGAAGGAATTAGGCCCACTACGTAAGTTTTCTAACAACTTTTAAACGCAACCTTACTTTATTTTTATTTCAGAATGATTAATGATGCGTAAAATAAAAGACAAAATTCAGTCAAATTGTCACACAATAACTTTTTAACTTTACGACAGCTGTTCTTGTTTGTTCCACGTTGGTCCTTGTATCTGATCTCTTCGGCCCTTATATAGTTGTAATTATTTTTTTTTTTGATACCTTAGTAAATGTCTTTCTGTGCATGCGGTTGGTGCCATATCACTACAGCTTGACCTAATATGTTGTATTGATTTTATAGCGTTTTGACACATACGGCACTTTATCACTTATATCGCTGTGGCTTATCATATTCCTCATAATATGCTTTGGTTGCTAGGACTTGGTCTTAAATGGAACATATGAATTCCCAGTCAGGTTGGCTTTTGTTAGATAGGTAAGAGACTTTTCTTGGTTTATTTCATCACTATTAAAATTTGAAATGTATCGTCCAGTGAGCGGTTTCTGTTTCAGACTCTTGATTATTTCCTGCGGCGTAGTGGTGCTTTATTATTATTATTATTATTGCAAGTATGAGCTTAACTACAGTGAGTTTATTTGGACAGTGGCGACGCGAGGCCTTTAATCCGTAATAATGTGTCGAGATTTGAATATCTTACCTATTACAAAAATCATGTAGCACACCATTGTAACTCTATAATACTTAAAATTAATCACAAAACAGTCAAAACATATAAAAACAACTCGAAAGCCTTGGAAAATTGACTAAAACACGAGTATACAAATGCAAAGTCGACACTTAATGGCGGACTGAACACCGCCGTGTCGCCATTCTCTAATAAAGTCACTGAAAGCTTAACCAGCTTTAACCGCCAGCTATTAGCAGGTCTGCTGCTAAGAATTCTTTTCTAATCATTTAAAGTAGTTTTCAATTTGACAGGCAGATGACACCATCAACAAAATGTTTCTAACAATGTGTATAATTAATAAATGAAAACGAAAATATCACGCTCTATTGTAACTATGAACTTTGGACATCAACATGCACGCCATTAACAAGAAGCATGCTGATAAAACGTTGTTTTTAGAAATTGTAAATGGTTTGAAATTTGACTGATACGCGACGTCTCTGTTTTTACAATAATAAAACGAAAAAATTGTGCTATTACTACTATGGATTTTATCAACTCTCAGACTGTATGTATGCTTGCTGCAAAGTTGAAATTATGAGAGAATTTTGATATTGGATTAGCGCTTCTATTTAAGCACAACGGTCCGATATACATTTGCATCTTCTTCTAATACATGTAATTAAATTGAACATACATTTTAATGTACAGAGTTTTAGTTCAGCACCTGCAGTTCAGCCGTTGTGTTTGAATATAAGTAAAATTGTAAATAGATTCTAGTTTGACTGACTAATAAAACGATAACAAAATTGTTTTGCTTAAATAATGGATTTTTTCATGTTCACCACTGGTTCCCTCAAATTGTACATCGCGTTTTTCAACATTTTTGGTTGAATTGCACTAATTGGCTTCCTAATACCACAGATAAATATATCTTACAGATCACGCAATGGGTGCATTCAGCGGACGTAACAGTTATGAAAACGTCTAATTTTGGTACCTCTACTTCCACAACATGTTGCCATTTTTAGTAGCGCATTTTGTTTACGCTACTTGAGGAGAACACGAGGTGAGCGGTTCGATTTTTAGCAGTTTGTCAGATGACGTCGCAATCGCTTCAGTAGCGTATCGGGAGCGTAGCGGTATCCGTTCACGTTCTCTGAGTGCACCCGTTTGGCATAGTTAGCACATATACACAAATTAACGTTTTCTTTAAAATTTTTAGTTTACCAAGTATTGACAATATGTAGCGTCGTAAGTAAAGTAACTATGGATAGCAGAAGGTAGTGAATCAGACTTTTTGGTCACACTTCTACATGACAGATGGTGCAGTAATTTTAATTCACTGTAACATTTTAAACAATTTATTATATTCAAAGGAATTGAACACTAAACTGCAGCGTCTATTTTAACAAACGGAAAAACACCAAAAAACTGCACAGAAACTTTACTCGGGCACGTGTTTCCAATAGCTAAGCTATCATCAGTGAACCTATTAACTATTGAAACACGTGTCCGAGATAAAATTTTATTGTGCAGTTTTTTTTTGTACAAAGCTATCTGCATACTAGTAGTTGTGGTATCCATAGCGCTACTACAACGCTAATGCTAAAAATATACCGCTTTCAAACTGTTTCCAATATCTCCGACAACAATTAACGTCCAATTACTTACATACGGTGGTATGTACAGTCTTTCGCGTTTATAATGGCGCGGTTCACAGCAGGTACATTAATTAGTCGTTCCCCTTTAATTGCGTAGATACATAAACAAAATAAAATGGGATAAATTTTCCTATTGTATAGGTAGACTCGATACTTGATTAACAAAACTTAGGGCCTGAAGCTATAACTTAACTGTAAACCACATATTGCAAAAAGAGTCATTCATAAAGTTTCGGACTTTTAATACAGGTAAACGTTTAGTATTCAATGAGAAGGGCAAAATTAACACTTTAAAATAATCAGGAGTTTACAATTTAAAATGTTAATATAATTTATTTGACAATATATTAGAAATTTTGAAGACAGATACAGGGAACTTTTGATAGCTTTTAGAAATAAACATCAAAAGAAATGAAATTTTGCAGAACATATTTTGGAACTAAAACATTAATTAACTAATTATAAAGAACTACATTTTTGGAAGCCTTAGAAATTAAACGTCATTTAAATAAACAAGACCTTATTTTAAATGTGCAAACACCAGATTAGTCATTTGTAAATGTTGATAAGTAACAATTAATTGTTATGTTTATCACAGTAATTAACTACATAACGTGTATTTTATACTTTAATGACTTAAAAAGAAATTATTAATATTCGGACAATCGCCATGATTAACTTCTTAAACTATTGTGATGACAAAATGGTTGTTTTATTAGAGAAAGTTTAATTCTGAACCAAAAGAACATCGCAACTTTCACTTTTAAAAATCTCCTGTTATAGTTATAGTTTATTTTACGTGAAAATATCTAACTGCAGATGGACGTTGAACTTTTATGATATCATCATATGCATAATAGTTTACAGTTTCCAATTATAGCTTCAGGCCTTCAGTTTTTTTAATTTAGTACCAAGCCTACAATTACAATAGCAAAATCTATCCCATTTTATTTTTGTTTATGAGTATGCAATTAAAGGGAAACAACTTCTCAACCGCGCCACTATAAACGCGAAAGACGGGAACATTCTTCAGTTTGACTGACAGTTGACGCAAGATGACGCCTCAGTTAGCAAACATTTTTCGCATTATCGCTATTACAGCTAAGGACTTTTTAAAATAGTACCCTTCAACCATTACGCCATTTTTCAACAAGTTTCAAACCATCTTTTAAATTGTAAATAGTTTTCAATTTGAGAGACAGTTATGACGCTTCCGTCAGCTTGATTAATACAAACCAGTCAAACAAATAATTACTGTACTTTGTAATTCTAAGTATTCTAACAAAACAATAAGAACTACCTATGAATATTATATTAAAGTAACTTTCGCAAATATAATCTACGATATTCCTTGCAATTTTGCAGATTTTACAATATATTTATGCATGCATATTGATGTTTTCGTTAGATACTGAAATTAAAATGGTTAATTTTAATTGAATTCCAAGTTTAATGAATGAACTGATTTAAAAGTTTCGGACAATCATTTCATTTATTTAAGTAGTTTATTTATGAATTACTTAGTGTAATTGTTTGAATGCCCCTATTCCAAAGTTCAATTAGATTTGAAATGTTATATATAGATCAGCTAATTTTAAAAATATATATAGAACTAACGACAATTTTTTGTTCAAGTGGAATATCTGCTTGATAATTAAAATTCAGTTTTATAAATTCGTTCGACGTTGTAGTATATGTCATTTTCTCTACCGGAAATTGGCAACGTTGTAACTTAATCAAAGGTAAACAGGTTAAGTTGCTTTTACTTTACTGTGTTCAATGTTCAAGCTTGTTTCATTACGTTTTACTGACATAACCCGTACTTCTCTCTGAATTTTTGCAACAAAATGGGGGATATTAATCCGCTGGAGTATTTTGTTTGTGGTGGTTTTTGGTGGAATATGTACGGTTGTTGTAGGGCACCCCTTGACACAATTAAGGTAGGTTACTTTGTCACCATGCTGTATCTTAAATTAATTAGTGTTTAGGTACGATTACAAACCATGCCTCTACCTACACCCGGACAACAGCCTTTGTACAAAGGTACATGGGATTGCTTGAAAAAGACTGTGAAGTTGGAAGGTCCCAAGGGGTTATATAAAGGAATGGGGGCTCCTTTGGCTGGTGTCGCGCCTATTTTTTGCAATTTCCTTTATGGGTTATGGAGTAGGAAAAAAAATTTTCGGGCCTTCTGAAGGAATGGAACTTACTACTACGCAATATTTTCTTGCAGGTGCCTTTTCTGGTATTTTTACCACTAGTATTATGGCTCCCGGAGAACGTATTAAGTGCCTTTTTGCAAATTCAACAAGGATCGGCCACAAAAATCTATAATGGGCCTATAGATTGTGCTTTAAAATTATATAAGCAAGGTGGAGTTAGAAGCATATATCTGGGATCATTAGCTACAATAATGCGGGGTGAGTATGTTATGTTGGTTGTTAAATGACCGACACCTATAGTTATATACTCTGAAGTGACAATACGTTATTTGTAATAAGAAAGTAACTCTAAAAAATTGGAAAAGTCTTAAAACTGATTTTAAGATCAATAAATGTTTTGAATTGATTTAACTGAAAAATCGCTGGACGTTTGAGAGGTAGATTTATTTCAAAATGGTAGAATTATTTTTAAAACTCTTTAAAACTATTATTCAGATAAGTTAAACCTATTACTAAAGTGATACCATATCCAAATAATACTATTGATTATAATAATAAACAAATAAAGCAATTATTTATCATAAAATAAATCAAATTGTGTTTAATATATGTAAACATACTGTCAATATCTTTATCTTTTTGAAATTTGGATTTATTTTCCAGACTTACAGAATACATTTAGAGAATGGTCCGTACTGAATACGACAAAAAAGTAACTGTGGATTCTACATCCGAAAATAATGCGATTTAGCAAAACTTGTTTAAATAAAATGTTGTTCGTTTTCGATATAAAGAGGGTCAATGTTTATTTTTCGCATTTTATTTTATTCGATAATTTCTAAAGTTAATGTTGGAATTGACCGAAAATTTGGATAATGGGGTTTTTGATAGAGCGAAATCGAAATTTGGACTTACTTTTATGCTGGCTTACAGGGGGCGCTACAACTGGGAAATTTCTGAGCTATTTTCTATCAGAACTTTTTCGCACGATGTTATATCGCAATTTGGATGCCAAATATCGATAGATCAGTCGATTCTAAATAGAAAAGGTATACTTCTTTGATACCGATATTCGTAACCAATTTCGAGATATTTGCACTGTAATAATGCAATGTAAAGGGATAAATTAGTCAAAAATTATTTATTTTGAAATCCTGGTTTAATTATTTAGTTAAACTATTTTAAATACTGTTCAAAATGCCCGCCATTTTGCTCAATGCATTTTTGAATTGCCCTATTTAGATATCGTCTTACTCTAAATACAATATTATCAATGTTTCTTATTGCGTTAACTCCATCGCGAATTTTTTGAAGTAGTTCATCGCGCGTTGCACTTTTTTCTTTGTAGACCAGCTCCTTTAAATGCCCCCAAAAGTAAAAATCTAGGGGATTGAGATCTGGACTACGAGATGGCCATGCAAATTGCACCCTACTAGACCCCTGAGCCGGAAATTTGAAAGTTCCTAAGCGAATATCTCGAATTTGGTTAGGAATATCGCTATCAAAGAAGTATACCTTTACTACTTAGAATCGACTGATCTATCGATATTTGCCAAATTGCGATATAACATCATGCGAAAAAGTTCTGATAGAAAATAGCTCAGAAATGTCCCGATTGTAGCGCTCCTTCTGAGCCAGCATAAAAGTAAGTCTAAATTACGATTTCCCATTATCCAAATTTATGGCCAATTCCAACATTAACTTTAGAAATTATCGAATAAAATAAAATGCGAAAAATAAACATTGACGCTCTGTAAATCGAAAACGAGCAACATTTTATTTGAACAAGTTTTGCTAAATCGCATTATTTTCGGATGTAGAATCCACAGTTACTTTTTGTGGCATTCATTACGAACCACCCTGTATAGGATGTCCATAAGTATAGGAACACAGCTAACTACAACTTCCTTAGGTCAATGGGGTTGATTAAACAAATATATACCTTAGTACAAATGTGCTTCCTGAAGAAGTTGCAGTTCTTTAAAGTGATAAAAAATACTTATAACACTGGGTATATTTCAGAAATAACATGACGACTTAAGCTGAAAATTGGAACACATTCACTTCGGAGGAAGCTCAATATTCTCTGTGTATGAGCCATACTACATATTGTAGGGGCACTGTCGACAGATTTTTTCTTCGTATGTTTCTGTCATACTTTTCTTATGATGAGGAATTTCGTTTCTGCGGGTAAAGTTTATGATGGAGAAACTAATCTTAACTTATATTTATCTTATCACCTCGGTTCTCTGTTCACGTTGCTAGGAACAGATTCGATGCGAAAATCGAAATTTTTTCAAATTCGTCTCGCATTAAAACGGCTCAAGATATTTTCGTTTCGAAAAAAGTTTCTAGTTTACGGAAGATGTGTCTTTATTTTTCGATTTAGATTTTTTTGTACGAGGACATCTTCGAGGTTAAATGTTAAAAATAGTCAAAAAAATTTCAAATAAATTGAGTCGTAATTTGATCGCAACTCGCTTGTTTTTATAATCGATAAAGAAAAAGTTTATTTAAGAAAAAGGTTCGTTTTTTTGCCCATGTCGCATAATGTGTAATAATTTTTTTTTTTTAAGTTTTTTAAGAAATTTTACATTGTCAATACGTAATTTTACATTTTTACAATCCGGAACCGTATTACGTAAAAACATGAATAAAAAAACATAAGATTTGTAATTTTGCAAATTTTCGAATGACTTAGCTGTAGAAGGTTCAATTGCACCCGAAAAATCTATTTATGAACACTGGCCCACTTGAGGGAACGATGTTACTTCGTTCGTTGGTGAGGGTCCTAGGAGCCTGGGGGTAATCCAGTTTTACATAAAAAAGGTGTACTTGTTTCATATCCACAAAATGTACCGTTTTCAAGAAAAACGCAGATAACCGCCGAATACTGTTTTCAGGATTTTCTCTACGTACGTAAAATATTTTCTTCCTCCCCAACATGTAAAGAAGTTGGACGTCCAGCATGGTATCTCACTTTAAAGCTCCCATGTTCTCGTTGGAATAAAGTTTGAAAAAATTCTCTGTTGGGTTGGCGACGATTTGGGTGCAACTCATTTACAATATTTAGGTGCGTTTTTCTGGAAAACGATACATTTTGTAGATATGAAACAAGTACACCTTTTTTTATGTAAAATTAGTTTCTCCATCATAAACTTTACCCGCAGGAACGAAAGTGCTGAACAAAAATATGACAGAAACATACGAAGAAAAATCTCTACAATATGCAGCATGGCTCTTAAACTGAGAATATTCAGTTTTCCTCCAAAGTGGATGTGTTCCAATTTTCAGCTTAATACATCATGTTATTTCTGAAATATACCCAATGTTAAAAGTATTTTTTTATCACTTTAAAGTGTAATTAAGTTAAGCTATGTCCCTATACTTTTGGGACACCTTGTATATCTAGAACAAAGGAGGAAACATCATACAAAAATTTAAACTAGTTTATTCAGTTGCATTAACTAATAATAAATTAAGTTTTTGTAGGGCAAATTACGACAGTGAGCGTAATACCATTTTCAACATTTGTCTTTCCGCTTCTGTTTCTTTTGAGCATATACAGGGTTAATCACGGTATACGACACGGTATATTAAAGCAAAACTATTCAATAAAATTGGAAAAATATATCTGGGATGGATAGAGACTTATCGGAGGAATATTTTAAAATTACTTTCGAAATATACAGGTGTCCCAAAATACACAGAACGTATCAAAGTTGTGTTTGTTTTTATAGAATGCCCTGTGTATTATTACATTTTCAGTTTCAACGATCAAAATAAGAATGGATTTTATAGAGGTTTACCTTACTTAAACCTAAAGATTCTTTAAATATTTTGTATTTTATGACAAAGTCATCACAATTTTACCGATTCATATCTCAGCAACTATTCTCTTTTTCCAAACTAAATTTGCACTGGAGTCTATCAATTGATCAGATTTTTATGTAGAACTTGTGAAAAACGCACTATCATATACAGAATGTGTATTTTATATCAACAGCGAATGTAAAATGTAATTGCCTATCGAACAATACTATAGTGTTCTATAGCTAAATATTCACGTTTTCATGAAAAATGCAGGTTTTCATAATGAAAACTGATTTGTAACAATTTTAATATTTATGAAGTAAGCTATACAACTTTGACAGGATAATATTATGTTTTTGTAAGGAGGAGAATATTTGCATTGTGTACATTTCATCATTCACTGTATTAAATTTTGAGAGAAATAAATATGTATAGAGTTTACAAAATTTAATAAACATACAAATTTACTTCATAACAATATTTCTTCTAATAAATTATCTGCTCCACGGATCAATTTCTTCCCTGTTTACAATATTGTAAAACATAAAATACCGGTGAAATACAAGAAACTTTGCTTATAACATGTGTTCAAAATGATGACCACCTGACTCTAAGCACAAACGTATTCTTCTTTTAAAGCTTTCCTCAACATTTGATAACATTTCTCGGCTTATGTTTCGGAAAGCTTCTCTGATGCGTTTTTTTCATATTTTCAGGTGTTGTGGTAGGTGTGTTATAAACGATTCCTTTTCCACATAAGAAGAAATCCGGTGAAGTTAATTCAGGTGATCTTGGGGGTCAATTTTGAGTTCTATTTCTTCCAATCCATCGATTATGGAAATTGACATTTAAACATTTTCGGACATCACGATAGAAATGTGGGAGAACTCCATCCATTTGAAGCCACATCGCTCTTCTTATGTCTAAAGAAATGTCTTGTAGTAACATTGGAAACTGATTTCTGAAAAAATCTAAAAACATGATTCCATTTAAATGTTCTTCGAAAAAATAGGAACCAATTAAACATCGACCCCACACATTCACTGACTATCTGTGCTGATTATTATTTCTTTCTAAATTGATGGGGACTGGAATCGGAATAAAAATGAAATTTATGTCTATTAACGGATTCATTATTGCGACACGTGCACTCGTCACTAAACAAAATACGATTACAAAAGTTTTCATTTTCTCCTTTTTTGTCCAACACCCACGTACAAAATTCCAGTCGTTTTTCAAAATCGCCTTCGGAAAGTTCTTGGTGAAGTTGGATATGATATGGATGATAACTATGTTTTTTAAGAATTCTTGAGACACTTGCTTGGCTGATATTGAAATTCTGCGCGATTTGATTTTGACTCATATGGGGATTTTCAATTACAGAGCGAATTTAGTATCTTCATTTTCTGTCACAGGTTTTCTATTAGTGGGTTTTCTGTACTGAACACTTCTAATTTCTCTAAATTGAGCCAACAGTCTTTCTGAGACGACTTTATTTGGATGATTTCTGTTAGGAAATCATTGAGAGTAGAGTCGTGATGCCAGCAAGCAGAGTTCCATACATTCTCAAAGAATAAATATCATATCGATCCGCTCTTCTTTTGAATAAACTTTCATTTTGAATATACACAACAATAAAATGAACAAAAAGCACCAACTACCGCTACTAAATGACGATTTACAATGAAAAACTTTTATTGATAACTGAGGAACACGATTAATAATTATCACCTGTCAAAATTACATAGATTGGTTGATAGGTATTTAATTTTTACAAATCAGTCTGCATTATGAAAACATGTATTTTTCATGAAAACGTGAATATTTAGTATAAACTAAGAAATGCCAACAGTTAACTGTAACGACATGTGTGTATTAAAGTGCATAGCGCTATCTAAGCGATAGCTTTAATGCTTGAACACACGTTGTCGATAAAGTCAAGTATAACTTGTACTTGTATTTCGGCTTTATCGACAACGTGTGTTTCAAGCATTAAAGCTATCGCTTAGATAGCGCTATGCACTTTAACACACACATGTCGTTACAGTTAACTGTTGGCATTTTTCTTAGTTTATACTATTCATACGTGTCAATGTTTACACGAGATATCGCAAGACACACATTTTACTTATGTTAATTGCTCCACGAGAGCTTAAAAGACCAACCGCCGTCTTGTACAGTCGTATACCGCACTTAAGTATACACCTCTGATGAGCTCACCATAAGAGCGAAATGCTACATCAGGTGTTCTTTTGTTGCGTGTGTACTTCTGTACAAGTTATCTTGGCTTTATCGGCAACGTGTGTTACAAGCATTAAAGCTATCGCTTAGATAGCGCTTTGCACTTTAACACACACATGTCGTTACAGTTAACTGTTGGCATTTTTCTTAGTTTATACTATTCACACGTGTCAATGTTTACACGAGATGCCGCAAGACACATTTTACTTATGTGAATATTTAGCTATAGGACACTATAGTATTGTTCGATAGGCAATTACATTTTACATTCGATGTTGATATAAAATAGAGGGTATTCCGTTTAAATTAAGCAAGTTATTGCGGTTCAAAACATGTCATTGTTTAATCTTATTTTGTACGCTTCCTGTATATGATAGTGGATTTTTCACAAAGAGAATACTTGTAGAGGATATGAATCGATAAAATTGTGACTACTTTTTCATAAAATACAAAAGATCTTAAAAACCTTTAGGTTTAAGTAAGGTAAACCTCTATAAAATCCATTCTTATTTTGATCGTAGAAACTGAAAAGGTAATAATATACAGGGCATTCCATAAAAAACACAACTTTGATACGTTCTATGTATTTTGAAAATAATTTTAAAATATTCCTCAAATAGGTTTCTATCCACCCCAAATATATTTTTCCAATTTTATTGAATAGTTGGGCTGTAATATTCCGTGTCGTATACCGTGAATAACCCTGTACACTTTTTTTTTACTTCACTTATGTTTACGTTCATTAATCTAGCACTCCCTCCATTGAAAGTCGAATTCGGATTTATCGCATAATTAGGTGTTAATTAGTTGTCATACTCTTGAAATTATTGCTTCTACAAAATCGCTTTAGAATTTAATTTTAAAGATGGGGGCGCTGTATTTACGTTACGCTATTCTAATCTGCAAAAGCAGAACGCTAGAATTAATTGCTCTATACAGGGTGTTAATTAAGTACTTGTACAAACTTTAAAGGGTGAATCTTTGACTAATTTTCAGATGAAAAGTTCATATTAACAAAGGTTCGGCAACGGCTTGGTTTCTGAGATACAGGGCGTCCAAAAAAACTATTTTATTTCGTTTTTTTCTTATTTTTTGTTAAGTAAAATGGCAATTGGACAAAATTCGGGATACTGGGTATTTTGATGACGAGAAACTCAAATATTAACTTAGTTTTTTGTTTAATGTAAGAGGGCGCCACATACTGTGTCGTTACTGATTTTAATTAACCATAACTTTTTGTTTCGCATTGTATGTCATTTTTGATTAAGCAGACCCTGTTCTCCATTCAATTTTACATACAAAAGTACTCTTAGAATTCGTCGCTAAAGATCTACATATCTACTTGGTAAAATTATTTTTAATAATGTAGGGTGTTCCATTTGTACGTGATGGCAAAAACATGTTTTTTTAATGGAACACTATACAGAATGATTCATAACTATTGGGCCATAGGCTAAGAGCGGGTTATTTAGGCTAAAATATGACCATAGGACCCAATATTCCTTAATAAAATATTGCTGTGGAAAAAGATACAGAGCGTTAAATTAAATTTTTTTTTTTTTTGTTAATAATTTCACTGTCAATTTATCAATTCTTATCAAAATCGGCCGAGAGGCATAACTTTAGACCAAGAACATTATTTTATGTACTATTTTACAATTTATTGTAGGGAGCGCCACGTGAATGATTTCTGATGATGAAATCGACTGGTAACTTTTTTGAGAAAACTTTTTTGTGATTTTTATTAGAGAATATGACGTAAACATCATTTCTACACAATATTGGTACTTCTGTTTAAATACGATATTTTCATTTGTTTCCGAGAAAAACGCAGTTGAACAAAAATGAAGTTTTTTTTATGTAACGCCTTGTATCTTTTTCCACGTCAATATTTTATTAAGACAAGTTTTATAGTCATATTTTGGTTATTATGGTCATATTTTGGTCTAAATAACCAAAATTACCAATATTGTGTAGAAATGATGTTTACGTCATATTCTCTAATCAAAATCACTAAAAGTTTTCTCAAAAAAGTTACCAGTCGATTTCATCATCAGGAATCATTCACGTAGCGCCCCTAGAACAAATTTTAAAATAGTACATAAAATAATGTTCTAGGTCTAAAGTTATGCTTCTATGCCAGTTTTGATAAAAATTGATAAATTTACAGTGAAATTTTTAATTTAACGCTGTTTCTTTTTCCACACCAATATTTTATTAAGGAATATTGGCTCCTATGGTCATATTTTAGCCTAAATAACCCGCCCTTAACCTATGGCCCAATAGTTATGAATCACCCTGTATATCTTTTAAGATGTTGTGGCTAGTTTCTGAACCTCTACATAGCTATCTGTTACGTTCTTTAATGCGCATCCGGATATGATTTTTACGTTACATTTGTTCGATGTAATAATGGCGAGTAATGTACGTCAAATGCTTACCGTTTAAATTACATGTACAAATTATATTCAAAGAATAAAAGTTATTTTGTGGAAATACCAAAGTTACATCTAAATATTATTTAATTTCCTGTCAGTGTTGCCAACCTATAATTGTTTTTCTAAAGATTTTCCATTACCAGGCTTTACTTTAAAAATCATACCGACTTTGTTTTGTAACAAATTTTATCACCAAAATTAGACCGGATAAAGAGCAACATTTCAATACTTAGAAATTTAGATTTTGTGTTACAGGGGATGGAATGATTATTGTTCTTGCTCTTGTTTTATTTTGCCATAGGATCCTCTTCAATTTTTATTAAACAAATTACATAGAAGATTCAATAAGTAAAGAAAAATTAGAGTTTGTAATGAGAGTGGGTACATGGAACGTAAGTTTAATTGGAAAGGAACAAGAAGTGGTACAAGAATTTGAAGAAACAAGAATAATATTTAGCAATTACAGAAACGAAAAAGAAGGAAAAAGGCATAATCTCATTAGAAGGAGGACATATATTTATACTCAGTGGAGTAAATCACGAAGAAAGAGCAGCAACAGTATGTGAACAATATAAGCAAGTGGGAGTTTACATGGGCAAGAATACTAAAAATAGGAATTCAGTTAGATGGCCAAATTAAGATGACATTGCTAATGCCCAGTGAAGATGAAAAAACAAATAAAAAAGATGAGTTCTGAGGAGGCGTTGACAGTATGACGAGAAAATATAACTGGAAGAATATTAGTACGTATTAGGAGATTTCAAGAGTCGGTAGAAGAAACGCTGATGCAAGAGATGTCATTGATAACGAAGGAGAAGTAACTAAAAATAGTAACGGTGAAAGACTGATACATTTTGTGTAAATAATAATTTAATAGTAACAAATACGTTTTATATGCACCGGGATATACATAAATACACTAGGGAAATGCCAGGAGAGAGGAAAAACCAATAATAGACTATGTACTTATTAATAAGGAATACAGAAAAGAAATATTAGACGTGAAGGTAAGAAGAGGTCCGGGAAATTTACAATGACCACTATTTAGTGATAGCTAAAATACGCATAGACATGAAAAACCATCAACACGAAAGAGTAATTTCCAATAAAAGAAAAGAAGTAATAAAATCTTATAAGTTACATGAAAGAATTACAGCGTATAAGTTACAAATAAAACGGAGGAAAATAAAGAACTTTGGGATGGGCTAGATTCAAAAATGCAGTTATATAAACAACACAAGAAAGATGCGGAATAATATTGGTAAATAAAGGAATGAAGCAAACACAATGGTGGAACCAAGAAATAAAACATCAAATGAAAAACAAGAAAAAAATGGCAAGAATACTTGGCAAATAGATAGGAAGATAGTTACTTAGAATGCAAAAACCAAAGAATAAAAGTAAACAGATGGTATCCGAAGCTAATAAAAATCGTGGGAAGCGTTTGGTAAAAGAATTGAACAAAATAGCAAAGGGAATCAAAAATTATTTTATATAGTTATAAAGAATTTAAGGAAAAGTAAACAGTACAGCTTGAAACACTTAAATACGAAAGATAACAAAACACAAAAAAAATTATGGAAAGATGGAAGGAGGTACTTTCGAGAGCTTTATAATAAAAACAAAGCAAACGGCGAGATAATAAAGAAAGAGTAGAAAATGAAATAGAAAACCACGATAAAGAGATACAAATAGGTGAAGTACTAACAGCAATAAAAGAAATAAAAAGAGGAAAATCAGCAGGTCATGACAAAATAACGGGAGAAATGTTGAAGAACATAGGAGGAGGAGGGACAGAAATGTTAACACAAATTTTTATCAAAGCCTGGAAAACAGAAAAAGTACCGAAAGATTGGACGATCGGTATAACAATACCGTTGTTTAAGAAAGGAGACCGAAGAGACTGTACGAATTATAGAGGGTTTACATTACTAAGTGTAGTTGGCACGACATATGAAAGGTTACTAAAGAAGAGGCTGAGAAAAATAATAGAAGGTCAATTAGATGAATCACAAAGTGGATTCAGGAAAGGATACATGATATTTTTAGACTTAAAAAATTCGTTTGATAGTGTTAAACAAAATGACGCCTGGGAAATCTTGAAGATCAGAAAGATTAGTGTTAAATTAAGAACAGCAGTAAAAACTATGTGAGGAAGGACAACATGGAATCGGACTACTTCGAAATTAAAGACGGACTTAGACAAGGGGGAGTGATGAGTCCAACACTGTTTACAATCATAATGGATGACGTGATAAAAGCGACAAAAAATAAAACTTAAAAATTACATCGCCCTGTTAAGCGAAAATAAAATTGCGTTTTTTAGAAAACAATGTTTTAAACAAAAGCTATAGACAATAGAATCTCCAACAACTTTTCTCCCTCAACTATTTTGTAAAATTGATATTGGTCACGTGATTGTTATATCTCAGTAATTCCTTATCGGATCAAAAAATAGTTTAAACAAAAATGTGTATAATTAAATTATAAACAACTTTTATGTGAAACAAAAATGTGTAAAATGGATATTTTTCTAAATATTTTAAAAATTCGAAAATCTGTGTAGGTTAACTACATAGATTATACCCAAAAACTAGTCAAATCTTCGGAATTTAAAATAGGGTCCTTGTACAAAGTTTATAAAAATCGGGCTGGTGGTTTTCTCTATATCCTGTTTACATATGACCGGCCGGCCGTCAGACATAAAATTTTTTGCGTACTAACTCAAATTCGTCGGAAAAAGTGAACAAAAAGGTTCATATGAAAATATCAATTTTACAAAAAAAAGTTGAGGGAGAAAAGTTGTTGGAAATTCTATTGTCTATAGCTTTTGTTTGAAACATTTTTTTCTAAAACGCAATTTTATTTTCGCTTATCCGGGGTATGTGGAGTTCTGCGGTAAACGCTTGTTTCTTTTAAACATTTAAATAGATTTAATAATAGTGTTGAGCCCCCTCGTGCATCAATTACAGCTTGACACACCTGTTATGCATGTTCTCAATACAGTTATTAATATGGTCTTGTGGGTTATCTTTGCAAGAATAAGCCTTAATTTCCCAACAAGTTTCCAAATATGATTATCCAGTCTCTTTGCAACATCTCCCAAACATGTTTGATAGGGTTAAGGTCTGGTGAAGCTAGAGTAAGCAGTAAGCAACTGATTTCATTGTCATTAAGGGCCCTGATCACATTTTGAGCATGATGTGATGGGGTCTTGCACTGTTATCTAAAAAGTTAAATTTTCTTGTCCTATTTCATTTCCTCTGGGTAGGACGTGGCCCATGATAATCTCCTGTTCGCATCGTCTTGCATTTACATGCCCATCAAAAATATGAAGGTTAGTGCGATATCGAAAGCCGATTCCTGCCTACACCATAACACCATCTCCTAAAAAGGCCAGGACTGGTTTGATGTACTGGGGAAAATAACACAAATAACTCGTTTGCGACGACTACCCTTGTAAAGGCAAATCCGCTATTCATCAGTGAAAAAAATGTCCTCCCAACGGAGTAGCTTCTTCAAGCCTTTGTTTGACCCATATTCTTCTTTGACGTTTTTGATGATCCTTTATTAACGGAGGACGTCTGTATGAGGTCAATCGAACTTCTTACTGTTTGATCAGATACTCTAAGTGCCAATCGAATTGATAAGGGTCTGTAAATTCTGACGAGCAGTTGCAAACGGTTGTCTCTCAGCTTGAATGATTAAAAATCGATGTTCTCTTGGAGTAGTTACACGTTCTAAACTCTACCAGGTCTTCTTGCGGTTGTTCTTGTTTGTCTAAAGCGGGTAACTGGTTTTGAGGTCACACTTAGAGAAGTGTCAAAAATTGCGCGATTTCAACCTGCCGGACGCCTCTTTGATGCATTCTATCAGCTTCCTCGCGTTTTAAATGCACTCTTTGCATTTTGTGGAGGTAATACAATAGTTATCACTAAAGTTGTGAATTATATGCACGAAAAAGACGAAAATATGCGCATATATGTGCACTAAATTAGAGTAAAATATGCAAAGATTTTCACATATATGCACAACAATCTGAAACATTATTTGTACAGAATGGACAAGTTTGTAATTATATCATTTAATAATGTATGTATTTTTACAAATGATTTTTATTTTATTTCTAGTTATTACAACTTTGATACAAACTAACAATAAGGTGCTTCTCTATATTATCCGCAAGAAACGAGTGTCTCCTGTCACTTAAAATTAATTTATAAGCTGAGAAGCTTCTCTCTACATCAACAGATGTAATGGGCGCATTAGAGAGGGCTGATATAATATCCGGAGTCATTGTCAGATCTTCAACAAATTCTCCATTCAAAACCATTGCAACATTTTTTAAAATTTGAAAACCTTCATTTTACGCAAAACTTCCTGCCATTTTTTTGAAATGCAATATCCCTTTTATCCTTTAAATTTTCAATATTTTTCCAAACTTTTCTATTAGCTCTACAGAATCAACTAGTAGAGTGCCTTGCTTTTCTAAATCCAGAAATAATTTTGGTAATACATGAAATGTAAGCTAATTGTTGGCTCAACTGAGAATTAGCAAGTATTTTCTTTGATTCGATAATTGCAGCGGACGAGTCATCGGTTAATTCAGATAATACTTTTTTATACCCTGAAAATGCTCTGAATAAAATAAAGCCGCTTCTATCCATGTACCCCATCTAGTTAACACTGGTTTAGACGGAGAGGAGTGTTAGGAAGTGTTTCTCTATAAAACGCTTTTACAAATACCTTTTTACGTTATTTATCAACTCGTTTACTAACGGAAACTAATTCCTAATTTCTTCTGCAACTCTATTTATTCTATGTGCCAAGCACGTGTTATGGATTAAATTTGGATAAAAATACGTAAATTTTGAGCAGCTTTTACCATGTAAGCCGGTGCTGCGTCAGAAAGCATGAGAAGCACTTTGTCAATTGGCAGTGCACCTGGCAAAAATAAATTAGTTAAACCGTCTTGAATAAATCTCGAAATTGTTGCATTATTCGTTTTATCTAGTTGTTTACAACTAATTAAAAATGGTTTGTTCGAACAATTTTCGCCCAGAACGCCTACCATTAAATTTGCAATGTATCTACCACAAACATCAGTCGTTTCATCGACTACAAAAAATAGATATCGATTTTTACAATTTCTTGGATATTGACCATTGTTTCTCTGTAGCAGTCCTCGACGTACTTTTTTCGCAGTGTGGTTTGGTCAGGAATAATTTTGTTACAGTATTTTCCAAAAATCCCTTAAAGGCTGGATTACTTAGTTTATTTAATGGGATGTTGGACGAAATCAAGCATTTGCATAAATCAAATTTAAACTGCTCCTCTTCTGATTTGTTTTTTTTACTGCAATGGATTGGCGCATGGATATTTGGTACATTCCAGCAGATTTTGATTTTCGCAGTTCCTCTTGTGCAGTTGTGTACCACAATGCTGGTCAATCAAATATTTTCTTCCACAAGATATCTGCATTTAAACAAATTGTTTTAGATAAACTTATTAATAGATTATTTTAGTTTAGATTAAATTTTGGTAGGGTACTTTTTCATTAAAACGAAACACCAATCATTGGAGGTTTATTTAATGCACAAAAAAATAAAATTCTGCTTGGTATGAATTTAATAAAAATAAGATGATTGATATGATAGTAAATACTTACAGATTTTCCGCAAGGTTTACAAAACACCGTCTCGTTCTCTAACGTAAGTTCTCGATAAGGTTTTATCCAAGAAATGATGTTACTTTTAGCCATTTTTACACGTAGGTACCAAAGCACTACCTATAACCACAGTTTAAACAATTGCTTAAGCTTTTAGTCACGATGTTCACTACACGTGTTGTAAAGCCAAACTAAAGTAATTAACTGTTAATTACCAAGTTGCACTTGAGAGTTGCGACGCATGTCAAAATCGAATCGGGATTAGACTTTAATGCACAATGGTCAAGAATTAAGTAGATTACTGCCTTTTAAACATAAATCTTTATGATTGACGGATACCATTTAACAAGGGATTACGCGAAACAAAGGACCTAAAATACCTGTAGGTACCTGTATTTAACTTGAAACAAGTTTAAAAAAAATTATTCCTTATTCAAACTTATTACAGCTGCTTTTAAGAACTTTGTCAAGGACTCGAAAAATACAATCAAAGTGACCCTAAAAATTCTGGGCTTACATTCAGAACAAGAAAAAAACTTCTCGAATTCCTAGTATTATGCATTACAACAATGATGTCCTATCTTCTCCTCAAGCTATCGTTAATGGTTTTGCAGATTACTTTAAAAGCGTTTATATTGACTCTGATCCTACTTGCTACAATCAACTTCTCACAACTACGAATTCTTCTTTTTATGCAACGTTACTTATATCTCCGAGGACGAAATATATCTTGCTTTAAGGTCAGCTAAAAACAAATCTACTGCCGGACCAGATGGACTACCTAGTTATATTCTAAGAGACTGTGCATGTGTTTTCGTAACTCCTCTCTATACTCTTTTTAACAAAATTATCAGAAACTCCAAAGTCCTGTCCTACTGGAAAAGATCATGTGTGATTCCTGTTATAAAAAAAGGGGACACGTCTAATATAAAAATTATAGGCCTATTAGTCTTTTAAATAATTTTGCTAAAATATTCGAAACTGTACTTTTAACTCAAATTTGTCCTTTAGTGAAACAACGCATAACTTCTGTTCAACATGGGTTTATTGCAGGTAGATCTACAATTTCTAACTTGGCAGTATTTAAACAATCAATATCTGAAATTGTTGACTGCAGAGGTCAAGTTGATGTAATTTATACTGACTTTTGTAAGGCGTTTGATCGTATAGATCATTTTATCTTAGCGAATAAATTGCATTTACTTGATTTTCATCAATCATTAATTAATCTGATTATATCATATTTGAACGATCGTGAACAATTTGTCAGATATGGTAATTCTTCATCTGTATCATATAAAACTTCATCTGGTGTACCTCAAGGATCCATTTTAGGCCCTCTATTGTTCTCATTATTCATAAATGATCTTCCATCATACATTAACTCTATGAAACTTCTATTTGCTGACGATTTCAAATTTTATCTTGAGATTCGTTCGCCACATGACTGTCTGCTTCTTCAAGATTGTCTTGATTGTTTGTTGCGTTGGTGTGCTTCAAATAAACTTTCTTTAAACATAGAAAAATGTTCAATCGTTTCATTCTCTTTGAAGCAAAACATTGTCAATTACGGATATAACGTTGATGGAGTCTTGTTACAACGAAAAACACCATTAAGGATCTTGGAATTACTTTCAACTGCAATTTGGATTTTAGTCAGCATATTATAGACATTACAAATAGAGCCTTTACAAACTATGGATTTATAGTCAGGAATTGTCATGGTTTTCAGAAAGACTGTTTAATTACATTATATTACGATCTATATTAGAGTACGGGTCATTAATATGGTACCCACGGTATGAATGTCAGAAGACTTCTCTAGAGGCGGTACAACGAAAATTTTTGAAGTTTTTATCATTTCTCGAAGATGGAGTTTATCCGCTGAGGAATTTTGAACACTCAACGCTATTGAGAAGACACAACTTTACGTCGCTACAAAATCGCAGGACTGTAATAGCTATCAAGTTTTTGTATAGTCTTCTTAATAACAGAGTAGACTGCCCATGGTTGCTATCGAGAATTAATTTCTTGGTACCGAGAATTAATGCACGACAAACTACCACCTTTTATATTAGCAGCCATAGAACGAATATACTAGCTAGTGCACCGATTTCAGTAATGTGCAACGCGTATAACAATATAACTGATCAAGTAGTCGACATTAATGTAGATAATATTATTATTATTTGTAATAGAATATGTTTCAGTTAGACATTTGGCAATTTAGTTTTAATTTTGATCTTAAATATTCTTGTTCCTATTAGTAATTCTCATTTTTCTTATTATTATTTTTTTTTTTTTTTTTATATATTTATTTATTTTTTTTTTCTACTTGTAAATTTTTCCTGTAATTGGGGCAAACCTGTTGGAAAATAAACATTATTATTATTATTATTATTAAACTAGAAAATGCGCAACAAAATGTTTCAAATTGAGAGAAGCATATGAAATTTTACAAAATTAAAAGATTTCTGCACAGAAATAGAAGAAAAATGCTAAATATGCATTTTTACCTAAAAATACAAGACCTTGACAAAATATGCAATATATCCAAAATTAAATTGGATTTAATCAGTATGAAATTCCTCAATTAATCAACTTTCAAAAGTTCTGGTTAAATATACCGATAAATAAAGAATATGCATTTTGCATATATTCACAACTTTAGTTATCACAAAAATCAGAAAAAGTCTTGCGAAAAATATGATTTTGATCTCTTACGTTGCCACCACTTTTTAATAATTAGTAACAGCAGCTTATTGTGGGGTTTTTAGATTTTGCACATTGACACATTCCTTTGAATCTAAAAAATCAAAAAACATGTGACGTAAACTTTTCTTTCGGAATGTGGGATAATCTGTATAGTAACACATTTTTTGGTACCCTTTGAAAATAAAATTTAACCATACCACACTTATCATGAGTATAGTGTGTAGTAATGATAGTATTGACCATTAAATGAAATTTTTCATTTAAAATTGTTTTTGCTTTATTTTATCCTGAATATATGCTTTTTAGTTAGACGTCATCTTCCTCGCACTGCTTGGTGTCATCTGTTTTTGTCTAGACTCTACTTACTTTTACCTAAGACTTGCGTTTTAATCCAAAAGCTACAACATATCGTTTTTTTTATAAATATTTATACCCAAAGCAGTCACTGAAATATTTAACGTATGGAATAAGTTCCCGAAACCTATTGCATAATTTTTTTGTTGACATAAAGTTACTGGGTATTTGCACTTCTACAACATGCAAATTTTTTATTTACAGAATTTATAAGTAAGATATTAAATTAAAACATTCAACTTTTAAAATAGGAATTTGTTGTATTTTTTTAAACACACTGGCAAAAAAATTAAGTTTACTACTGAACAATGTTATTATATACGTATAAACATGTTTTGTTGTTTATAGCATTAACGTAAATTGGTTGGTTTGTTCTGAAAATGATAGTTATGGTCAATCAACAATGTCAAAGCTTCTTGTCGCCTAGTGAATCTTTTTGTTGATACTTTTTATTTTATTGTGAATTTCTATTTTTGGGTTTAACGCTTACTTGCGCAGCTTGATGTCATCCTTTTAATTCATTATACTTACTTATACTCTTTTGGTTATTTTGTTCTTAAAATTTTGGTTATGGTCGGTTATCCATTAAAGGTACTCAATCCTGAATCGTACTGAGCCTTTCGCTGATAAATTTATACATACCTGGGTTCGTATAAACCTTTTAAAGTGAACATTTTTGTGATTTTTCTGAATCTTTGTAGGTATTTCTTAATATTAACGTGTTTTTTTGTTTCGTCGCAATAAGAAAACATAAAAATACTGAATCTTATCAGGAAGTGTGTCTCTAACACTGTTTTTTTTTTAGTTTAAAATCTACATAGATTTTGATTAAATTATTAATCTCTAATACCTAATACAAAATTGTTTAAAATACTTGTAACACGCAAAAAATGTTACTTTTAGTTATATTTACATAAAGTCGCTTAATACTTTGTAAGTAGGTACATACGAATATATACTAAATTATGGCTTGCGGAGATGGGGTACTTTTGGCAGAAAGTTTTCTGTGTTTCTTAACCTTCCTTTGATGACCAGTCGCGATCTTCCGGATTTTCTCGTTCGGATGCACCTTCATATTTAGCGACGGAAAATTGTTCGCGTGTAAGTAATTTAAATCGTTATCTTCGTCGCTTTCTTCGTTTGTCCCGAAAAGTGATATTTTGATAGGCATGTCTTGATTGTTCGCACCCATTACGTTAAAGTTGAGTTCGGGATGCATATTAATTTTTTCTCGTAATTTTTTATTTTTAGGAGTACAAATCGGTTTCGGCTTTCACCGTCGTTTGGTCCAAATTTGATTGGTTTTGAGTTTGCGGTGCGGGTTTTTTTTTTAGTTTTGGTTTATAGTTCGCACATTTTAATTGTTTACGCATTACGTGAAAAACATTCCAATTCTTGTATTTTTTGGGCGAAACGCAAGTAGGAGCTATTTTACTGTTAAAGACGTATTTAATTTCGAACAAGTTGTCGAAATCGCATCCTGTACCTTTGTCGTCTGCAAATTCACAACGTTTAATAATTTTTTGCTTGATCTTGTTAATGATCATGGGTTTCCATTCGCTCATTTTGCAGGAACAATGCCAGGGATTGTCGTTGAGTCTAATCAGCTTTGGATGAATTTGTGAGAAAAATGTTTTGAGGTAAAAAGACAAATTTATTTTTGTGCAAGTACAGCTCTTTTATATTATCTAGAGGGTCGAATGTACCTGGGTGTAAAAATTCTAAGTTGTTTTGTGACAAATCGAGAATTTGAAGCACTTTTAATTCGTTGAAAGCGTCCATGGAGATATTTTGCAAATTGCATTGGGACACTATTAATTTTTCTAGTTTTAAAACATCGACGAATGCGTCGAATTCAATTCTGGTGATATTGCCCGACATTATCAGCTCTGTCAAGTTTGACATACCTACTAGTAATTCTCTCTACTAAGAAGCGGAAACACTAGATTTTTTAACGTAAGCTTCTTCAGCATTTTCAATCCCGAGAAAGAACTTGGGAGTAAAGTCAATGGAGTGTCTTCTCCACCTAGAATTAGAGAGTCGGTTGTGTTCATTACCTCAAAAGGTACTGGGAAATATGACGTTGATTGGATTGTTAGCAAAATTTGCTAATTTTAAATTTGGAAAAAGGTGGAAAAGACAGTTCTGATAATAGCGAAAAGTTATTGTACGACAAATCGAGATACTGTAAGTCTAATAATCCAGCCAAATCGGTGATCTGCATATCTAACAAATTATTCCAGGCCAGAGAAAGACTTTTGAGATTCGGTAAACCATAAAATGCAAAGTCTGGAATTACTTTTAGATTATTTTTTTCTAAAATTAGGTATTCCAAGTTTTGCAGTCCATCGAACATTTCCCAATCTATGTTCTTTAATTCGCAGTTGCTTATTCTTAGTAAGACAAGACTTTCGAACCCGTTGAAATAGGCTGTTTTTTTGTTGTTTTCTTGCTGCACGTACTTGTTATAAGGTAAAATATCTTTGTTAGTGCCACGTTCAGTTAAAGTCACCGGAGATGGATTCGGATCTATTTGTCTCGTGTACTTAGACTTGCTTACTTCTTCGTGCTCACTTTCGCGCTTCGCGTTCAACACCTTTAAGGATATTTTGTCGAAGTTTAGATATTTCGCGTCTTTTAACGGCGTGTCAATTATGCAGAAAAATCCGCTTTTTTCGTCTATTGTATTTGAACCGTGCAATTCAACGATAAGCAAATTTGGTAATTTTTGTAAAAACGTAAAATTTAAGGATTTGTTTCCGGATTCCGCGCCTTGTATGACAGTTAGAGCTTCTATATTTTTGGGTAATGATTCTATTAAAGTCAAAGGGTCGGTTTCGGTTTGCAGAATGCAGGTGGCCGCTCGTAATACCGGATTGTTGTCTAATAACTCGTCTTCTAAATCGTCTTCGTTTAGAACCTGAAGGTGTAGCTTAGTTTTAATTATGCATGGGTTGCGTTTTTCGTACCTCATTGTTGACATGAGTGTCGGTATCTGATAAGGGGTGGCTTCCTTTTTGTTTCTGCATAAATCGATGTATTGCTGTTTCTTTTAGGTGCTGCAGCTGGCATGTGCACACTAATGGACAAAGCGTTTCTGTATCCCATAATGCTTGAACCTATTTTAAAAAATACGTATCTGCGTGAGACGCGTGATGTAGTGGATGAACTTACAAAAACCAATAGATATTTTTTTTGTATGTTCGTGCGTAAAATGTCACGAGTATTTCGGAAGTGATAGTAAAATACTGTACTTACTCGCAGAATTGTAGTTATAAAAACACATATCACATAATGCCACATTTTTGAAATACTACTGATAGGATGGCGTTTTACTTACACTTTGAATCCGATTTTTCAGGATATCGTTCAGGAAATACATCCCTCCTACTCGTTTCCTATGTACAATTGCTATCTAATCATTGTGCACTATTCGAGCACATTCTGAGCGGATAATCTTAGAGGTGATTGTTAAGATTAGTTTTGTTTTAGATGTTCCCGCAAGTGGATTATATTTTTGACATACGAAAATTGAAAATTACCTGACGGATAACGGTGCGAAAGACATCAGTATTTTAGGAACAATTTTTGCCGGTGGATCGGCCGGCATCACCAACTGGTTGATCGGAATGCCGGCTGATGTTTTGAAAAGTCGTTTACAAACTGGTAAAATACGGCAAGGTATTTAAGGGTTACTGTAATTTTATTTCTTCAGCTCCTGCTGGTACCTATCCGAACGGTTTACGTGACGTTTTTAAGGATTTATTGAAGAAAGAAGGTCCTTTCGCACTCTACAAAGGTATTGTTCCTGTATTGTTACGAGCATTTCCGGCCAACGCTGCTTGCTTTGTCGGATTCGAACTTTGCAAAAGGTTTATTAATTTTCTTAAAGGAAATTGATATTCGTTAGCAATGCCAACCCTTGCGAATTAGAATAATTGTACGTATTTTTTGACAAATTTTGTTAATATTTATATAAAGTTCAGATTTTTATAAGAGAATAAATCGGTTTGCAACATTGTTAACTTCTATGTGTTTATTCTTTTATTTACATTATTATCAAATCAAATTCCTTCTCAGCGTCACCAATAAGCATCTCAGTTACTCGTGTGAAGTAAAAGGTCAGCCATAAAAATGGATTTTTCTGTTTCACAATTTGAATTGTGCCTATAATGAGTTTAATGGAACTAGAATAGCTTATTAACCAACCCGAACAGTTATAATCTTAAGCTTATTGGATCAAAAGGACACTTTTTGTAGCTAAAAGTGAACTTACACATAAAATAGAACATTTTTATGAAATTACAGTCGGCGCATTTATAAATTGCAATTTAGATTAATTAAAATGATCAATTGATTGGCTCTAACACAGGCAAATTTTCCCATATTGCGAACCCGTACATTCCGTAATTGTTGTCGGTTAGCTGATAATTAAGAGCGGTTCGTTTTGAACAAAATGGGTTCGAATGATATTAGCATATTTATTGTTTAACATGTTGACTATAATTATAAAAAATATTTATTGCCTAAATATTAATTTACACGAACACTTTCAAATGTGCCATCGAATGTATTGCGAGAATGACGTCGCGCGTAGCCATTACTTTGAAATCGCACGTTTTCGGGCTCAAACTTTTTTTAGCTACATAATTTTTTTGTCACATTAAATCTAATTAAAGTGTAAAAATGTATTCTTTTGACAATAACTCTGAAACGGGCGAAGATATCGAAATGCGGTTTTCGCGTTTTCTAGCAAATTTAATCTTCTTTCCGATTATGACATCAAAATTATACTGTATGATTTGAATTTTCGTGGCATAATTGAAAAACTTATTGCAAACTGCGCCCTCTAGCAATTTTATTTGAAACTGTCGAGTGCCGATGCATACGATATTTTAAAACACTGACATTTCTCTTACAAACAAGCCTGAGTTGCTGTAATCAAATAAGTCATTTAGAAAATACAGTCATTCAAATTATTAGACATTGTGAGGCTTCTCCTTGTCTTATTAAGGCCGATATGCTAATGACCCTCAGACAAAACTGTGGAATTATTCAGGCTTTCTAATGATGTTATTAAAGTCATAGCTTCATATGAAAATTTTCTGCAAAATCTTGAATTCTATGACTCGCCCTGTCATTTGCGTTTCCTTGCGGTGAAATTCGGAACTTGAAAATAATTTCCAGGATTTTCTCATAGTCGTTTTAGTAATCACAATTTTTTTCTCAAATTTCTATACCCAATAGTTTTCGAGATATGGCCGCGTACCAAGTTTAATGAAACAGCCTGTATGACAATCGATAGAAAATCTTTTCCTGAGTACAATGTAATGATATACAATGGTGTCGACAGCACGCATTTGTACTATAGTGAACTTATGCTTGAGTTCTCTCACTCCTGAAGAGTCCCAAAAGAACGAAACAGCTGTCGAGTAATTCTCGGTGTTGGTTTGCTATTGTACAATCTCTTGCGAACTTACAGCAGGCGATTTGAGATTGTTATTTTTTCAACACACTGTTGGGTATAATAATTAAAGGATCGCTTATGTAACTGCTTACACATCTGCCGACACTTTTAGTAGGTGTTACGTTACACGAGTCGATACTAGATGTCGCAACACTTATTGATGATATACAATCTTCTGTTAAGGAAATGTATGGCTCAAAAGTTATGAATATTTTATTTTCCCATGTTAAGTTAAGCAAGAAACCTTAGCTTTATTTATTTTGGTTTAGTTTTGATATGTAGTTTATAATTATAAAAAATATTTATTGCTAAATTTGCTCAATAATTGATCCAGGCGAACATCTTAACATCTATACACGAGTGTACTGTATTTAGTGAACATCATGTTCGCATTTAGCCATAACTTTATTTTTTTATTTATCAAATATAAGCATTTTTATTCTTGACATGCATACAAAACTGCACCAAAACGAACCGATACTGTTCGCTGATGATGATAGCTTAACTATTGAAACACGTGACCGAGTATAGTTTTTTGGTGTTTTCCTTTTGTTACAGATATACACTGCAGTTTAGAAATTAACAGTACTTATTATTTGACATTTTTAATAGGAGGGAATAATGATGAACATTCCTGGAGCTGCAGTTGCCAAAAACTCCTAAATTTGTCTGTATTCGAGATGAAAGAGTACCTACTTAACAGTGACCGGCAAAGAGTTTGCAACAAATGGGAAAAATTTTTGTAGTTGAGATATCCGAAAATTTCTTTTGGCAAATGAATTCAGCATATCGAATGACAAAAATTTTTTCACAAATGTCATGTGACTACAGTCATGGCGGCAAATTAAAAAAATATTTCTTAAATATGTAAAAAGTGAGGTTAGATGACAAGATATTGAAAAATGGCTAAGAGAAAAGTTATTCAGAATTAGATTATACGTCTATGTGCAAATTTTGAAAAGAAAATAACGACTTTTCAAAATATCAGTTTTCCGGAAATTTTTTGTATATCTTTATATGAGCTTATTATCCAGGCAATATTGTAAAAAATTGTTTAAATTGGGTTTAGAATGAAAGGATTAATCATTTTAGGACTATTTTAAAATAATTCTAAATTTGTAATTTCAAACTTTCGTTTTCTGTAGGCCATTGCAACAAAGTCCGTCCTAAAAAAACAATGTTTTTTGTTCTTTACCGTCCATTGGTAGACCAATAAATAAAAATTACTGGATTGTGAAGTTTATTTGTTGGTTTTATTGTTTTATGCAAATCAAACGCAAAAAATTTTGTTTTCACAATATTTCCGGAAAAAATGCCGGGAAACTATTATTTTTAAAAGTTGTTATTTTCTTTTGAAAATTTGCACATAGACGTATAATCTAATTCTGAACAACTTTTCTCTTAGGCATTTTTCAATATCTTGTCATCTAACCTCACTTTTTACATATTTAAGGGATATTCTTTTTATTTGCCGCCATGACAGTGGTCACATGACATTTGTCAAAATGCTTTTTTGTCGTTCAATATGCTGAATTCATTTGCCAAAAGAAATTTTCGGATATCTCAATTACAAAAATTTTTCCCATTTGTTGCAAACTTTTTGCCGGTCACTGTATAAAATATACGAAAACCAAGGTTTATCGGCGTTTCAATATTTTAAATATTAAGGACAAATTATGTATAGGAAGTGTGCATGTCTTTTCCACCACACACCAACCAGACGCTTTTTTCTATTTTATAAAAATGGAAAATGGTCAACTCAACCAGTAGGAAAAAATAATTTAAGCAAAATATCTTCGATTATCGCTACCTATTCGAAGGTTCCTAATGCAAACTTATGTACAGGGTACTGCGATTTAATAAGTGTCAAACGCCTTGATGGTGGTTGGTAATCTGGAAACGTTGCCGAAGACTACATCGAATCTTTAGTTCAAAGTAAAATGCAAATTGCAGAACAAATTTTAAGCGACAATAGAAACAAAGCTACAACCAGCACTGTATGTAGCTACAATGGAAACGAGGCTTCAACCAGCAATATTCCACTGAATATCAGTAATGGAGAAATAATGAATTCGTTGTTACTATTAATTAATTATATTCAAAAAATATCTATTTTTTTAAATTTTATTTCTCAAAGAATAAAGTACCGGATTATTAGTCAAAACACTTTATTCCCGATTGGGAGGAAATGTATTTATTTCTAATTTATTCATTTCCCTAGAACGTATTATATAGATAACATGTTGCGCTAGTCGTATACCTTTCAATCAAATATTTTCAAATATATTACCATTTTCATCGTTTTTTATAAAAAAAAAACTATATTAAAAGTAATCAATCCACACAAACACCTTCAAATCCAACCTGGAACGTATACTCTACGTATGTACTGCGTGACATCGAGTTTAGCTATAACCACAGATAACTGTGCTATAACTTTCAAATCAAGTATAAGATGTATTAATTCTTGAGGTTTGTTTACACGTATAAAAATTGTTTATTGCTAAGATTAATCTACGAAAAACTAAACGGCTTAAGTTCAATAAGCTTAAATTTATTTTGTACATTTATTTAAACATTTTGTTTATAAGCAATTGTTGAAATTATTTAAGTATTTGTATATTTTACTAATGTTGAAATAAACTCGGTTGGCAAAATAAATTAGGTGAATGTCAAATTAATTTTTGTGGCTGGATCTATGCTAAAATTCACACCAAGGCTCATTAAGAAATTTTCGAAACATACCGTAGAAGAGATGTTGCAAAATATTGGTAAACTGTGTATAGAAAAGGTCAGCGTGGAAGCGACCGTGTCCAAGGCAAATAGTAGAGACAGTTTTCTTTTTACTGTTCTCCAGTAATAGAAGATCACCTGCAACATTTGATGGAAACCATAGAGGCATAGAGCACGGATGATAACTGATAAATAAAAATTCATTGAAGTAAGTTTTCTAAATCAGATAGTGTTTTATACGACACCAATTTTACGTAGAACTTCCTGAAAAAAGGCGGAAGTGTATTTTACAAATAATCGCGCTTGCGTATAAAATGTTTACAAATAAAAGTGCTTTTTAGATAAGATAAATTCATCTTGTTTTGACTTCACTAGGATGTATTCGCCGAAATGATAAGTCGAGGAGAATAAATTCTTTATTAATTTGAATGTATCTATCCTTTCAATTCACTTTGGAAGGTACGAATTTATTTTACGAAGCTATATATCCTGAGGGAACGTTACGCCTACAAGTCGTCTTAAAGTATCCATTAGCTTCGCTAACTCTAAGGATTCTGCGTGAGTGAGTTTGGGGCTTTCGCAAAGACCTAAGAGAAGAAATTTATTTCTATCGGAGTCTGTTTTTCATATTACCTTTTTTTATGCACTGCCTGACTTCTTCAGCTTCGTATGATAAACCGCTGCTATTAAGATAATTATATTCAGCGTCTGATTTAGGCAAATCAAATTTCAAAGTTCCCGTAGGAGTGATAATTTCGGACGGACACCAAAATTGGGGAATCTAAACATTATTATATTCATAGGCGCTGTCAATTTCGATTCAATACTCACCGAAATCATTCCTTGGTTCCATAAACGTACGCAGTATTGGAAAGTTGAACTCTTGCATTAACTGAAAGCACACTACTTTCCCATCTGGGTAATTCAATACAGCTGAAGCGCTATCGTCGACCTTATATTTATTCAGGTGCCCCGTAGCGACCACTGTTGTTGGTTTTAATCCCCGAAATACAAATTGTGAAAACTGCAAAACGTAAACTCCAATATCCAAAATAGTACTTCCTCCTAATTCCTTTACGCTGCAAAATTAATCTTACTCGATATCTTTCACCATGTAAATCTTACTTGACGCGATCGACGTGCGTCAACGGAAACCCAAAATCGACATTCACCTGAACGACATCACCGATAACTCCGCTCTCAATCTGTTTTACCAACTCATCATAAACAGGAAAAGTTCGGGACCAAATCGCTTCCATTAAAAGTAACTTTTTCGATTTCGCGTGATCTATCAATTCTTGCGCTTCTTTTAGGTTTATCGTCAATGGTTTTTCGCATAAAAACGTGTTTTCCGTGATCTAGCATCATTTTAGATGTAGACAAGTGTTCAGGATTGATGGTTCCGACGTAAACCACATCTGAAACGCAAAAATAAGTGTACACATTTTGGATAAAAGTAAATGCTTACCAACATCTTCATCTTTCGCCAATGCTTCGTAACCTTCATAAGCTGGAATGTTGTGATTTATGGCAAACTCTTCGGCGTTTTCTTTTTTACGTGCGGCTATTGCCAATTTTGGTGATCTTCTTCGGAAGGGTTTGTACGGCGCAAACAAAATCGTGCGAAATTTTTCCGGCACTTATAATTCCCCAACGCAACGCCATTTCAATCGGTTCGAAAGTGTGTTTGAATTGTGATAGTCTGGGATAACTATTTGTTAACCTTACGAAACCGCTACTAATGTAAACATAGATTAGTTTTTTTTTAAATGAGAATCTGATTAGCATTCAAGTGTTAATTGTGATGTGGTGAAACGACGCGCGACGCACAGTTTATGAGTTCCTGTCGTCTAAATTTAGATTTCAAACGACTATGACGTGACTAAGTGCCAAAGTTATTGTTGCTTCAATTACCTTAATAACAGAAACAATCAATCCAATAGTTAATTTATTGTTTTACTTTTTTTATTTCCTTTAATATTCAATCGTGATTATCGCACTTGTGGTCTGGAAATAAATTTTGATGTAACGCTCTAAATACGTAATACTTAGAAAAAATCTAGTAGCTCAACAAAATTTTTACGAAAATCAGTATTATTCAATGATACTGAGATTTGAATATAAAACTAATTTGAACAAATCCCTTTCTTTAATTGCAACAGTAGGATCAACAATGTTGATTCTAAATTTTTTTTATAACGTTTAAGTTTTATCGGATTCTTAACAATGTTTGCCAATCTTTTGAAATCTGTATCTATATTGAACTGATTGCTCTTGTATTTTTCCGTAACTTAGAAATCAATGGTTATATAAACGGCATATTAAATGTGACACTTTACCTCAATGATGGAAAACAGATTTCATACGATCCGGTGAACTTTGAAACGTTTCCACAAACACTAATACTTTCGCGACCAAATACAGCGGTGGTTTAGGAGGTCGTTTTAAAACTCGATATCGATTCAGTTTCTGATGTGCCATTTACAAATATCGATTTCAAATTAACGCAAATTATTTTTTCCACAATCGTTAGCAAAATCGATTAAAATTTAATTCCAAAACAGCGAGCAAAGTGGATTTTTTAATCACAATTATGCTAAGTAAATATTCTATATTCCGGTGTATACTTGCGTTCGAGCTACCCCACACTGATGAGCCTCAAATAAAGCGAAAACGCGTGTATGTAGGTGCCGTTCGTAATTCTGCAATTATCACTGGCTACTGTTTTATTCGGTTCGCAAGAATTTAAATATTGCGTTAAAAATACGCTTAGCTTTTTCGCAATGTAGAAAAGTTGACAGCCGGCATCTTACCCTCTACATATATCAACAAATATTACATTTTGATTAAATTAATTTCTTTCACAAGTGAGTAAGATACAAAGCGAATAATTGATTCCACACTCAGAGTACAATTTTTTCAACAATTATTCTGTTACAATGAGATTATAATTAATTCAAATTATATAGGAAGTAAAACCGTATATCCTATAGTTATGTACCATCTATTAATTAGTTTAAATATATAGGTTATTCACACAAACTGTTCATTAAAAGTTCATTGGAGTGTAATTTAGGAACGCCTTTAAAAATTTGGAATAATTTTGGTTTGAAAAACTTTATTCAAAAAGATTTCAACCATAGCTTCCTGTCACTTTAGGTTTAACCGAAAGTTAGATTCGGCGTGAAATTCTAAGCGCCATTTATGTATACAATGTCCTATATCTACATCTAACCGTTTTTGAGATTTTTGACTTTGAATAAAAACATGCCTTCTGCGTAACCAGTTTTGGAATAGTATATTTCTTTAGTTTTTAAAAATTTGATCCTCATATTTGGTTAAATGTTGAAACAGAGGTCCTAAATTTTAATTTTTGCAATTTTTGTGTAATTTTTTTCGGTAGTAATTTTTTAATGAGACACCCTGTAACTTTAAGTGTTATTAAGTTCAGGACTTAATTCTGTATCATACACTATTAAGGTACACATTTTCTGAAATAATTAGGTTTTTTTGAAACGATCGAATTTAGGCGGCTAAGTTATCTAAGGTATGATAAATAATAAAAACATTTTCCATGTGATGAGTACATTTTTGAATTCACTGTACATACCAGCCGTACACATTTTTCGATTCGAGCCCTTCATTGAACCCTAGTTGGCACATAGAAATAAGAGTGCATCAATAGAACTATTACAGGATGCGTGAAGATGCGACAGTACAAACACCAGGTACAGTTCAGCTGATAAAACTTCTAAGTTTAATAGCGTAAATAGCGCTAGGTCAACCTCTTTCTTAATAACATACTCGGAGTCAGGAAACACGACGTCACGGATAGGAAATGAGATTACAGAGTGGTATCTCTGTCGGTGAACAGATAATCTAACGTTTCAGAACCAGTCTAGCAACATCAGCTTTAAATTCTTGCAAGCTCTCAGTAAATTTTGAAGACTATTTTTCATTTGCACCAGATACACGAGAGTTCATATATTCGTTTCCAGACGGGAGATCAAAATTAATGGTCACTGTGCTGGCCATCAGGAACAGTATGTAGTACATTCAGTGTTTCTCCACTCAAAGCCACAATTAAAGACGTAACTTTCTCTTCTTGGTCTATCTATTAGCTAAGGCTGCAGCCTCAAACTGTTTGTGATATGTTGAAAAAGGTACTTTACCATCAAACGTGGGTGGTACAATCTTCATTCAGACTCGTACGTCTTCGTTGCTAGGTTGTAGGTTTCTGGTCCCCACGATGCTAACGGTTTCTTCATTTAGCAACTTGCTTGCTTCGTTTTCTTTCTAGAAGTTTTATTCTGTCGGCTATTTTTCTTCCTCTCTTCCATATCTTCTATTTCCTCTTCCATTCATTCTATTTTTTTAATCGTTTCTTTCTTTAATTCTCATTTTCATATAATTTCTGTTCTTTCTTATCTTCCATTGATTTTGAATTTTTATATAATTTCTGTCCGATATTATCTTCCATTGATTTTTGGTAATTTTTAATGCTTCTAAATATTCGTATATCTTGTAATCCATTTTGCTGACTAGCAGGTGCGTAAATGGCTTAAAAGAAAAGAAAATTATATAACTATTTGTTTGCACATACACATAATTAGTTTTAAACACGCCCCCTAATTATTTGTCCCTTCAATATTGACGATAGGTCAATTTTTATACTGTAATTTGATATTTGCACTCGCGATTATAAAAGAAATAAAAACACCCGACACCAATGTACATGAATGTTATCGCTTTTTGTGTTTCCGCATTCACAACCGCGAGGAGGTATAAACACAACAGAATCGTATTACGCTATAAGAGAGTATTTATGATTTAATATTAATACCTATGATTTATTTATTTTAAAGACGTATAGTAAATCTAACTCTGATAAATACACACAATATTACACGTTATAATTCATATCAACTGGTATTAAATAATAATTAGCAGCTGAACACACAACTACATGACTATGCTTTTATAGTTGAAAATAACATTGTAGAAGATATTAGAATATTCAGGACAACGAAAGTTCTGATCGATTTCGAATCTTCGATCATTCTTATTTACTCTCGTAATTTCAGTGTCATAACAGTAGGTATGTTAATTGTACGAAGAGCGTAACCTATCAGGTTTTAATCTAATTCTGTTTCGTATTCTGTGACCTTTAACCAAAATAAGTAGCTTCCAAAAACAGGAGCAATTATCGAATTTATTTCCAATATGACAAACTTAATTATTTTTATAAACTGATATTAAACTGTTATTTTCTATAGTAAAATCTATCAAAGCACACCACAATGAATTATTTTCTTCACAATTATATAGGGCGTTCGGCAGAAGGGTGAACACAGGAAAATGACAGGTAGGTGGGTCTTCATGTGCTCAGCCCATAAAATTTGACCTAGGCCCTACTTTGGGTTTTACCCGATTTTTAAAAAAGCCGACTTTCGCCTTTAAACTTCCATAAGTTTCCTTTTATTGACAAGTCTGGCAACAATTATTTTTTTCTGATCTTGATATAGTAGGTCCTACTTTTGTTTAACTTTTGTCAAACAATTAATTTTCTCCAAAAGTGAGTTTCGTCAAAATCGTCCGATTTGAAAAAATTACGAATAACTCCAGTTATTCTTAAAAAAAACAAAGTCGCATACCGTTAGAAAGGGCATACATAAAATCTGAAGCCATCGATCTCTTCTAGTTTTTTTTTTCATTGCAATGCAAAGTTCGTCATCAAATAATTTTCTTACCTCTTTTGTAGTTTAGAAACTCCTATTTTTGTTAACCGGCATTCTTATAAAAAATATTGATTACTTGAAGACCTACTATGTATCAAGATCAGAAAAAATAATTGTTGCTAGACTTGTCAATAAAAAGGAAACTTATGGAAGTTTAAAAGGTGTGAAAGCGGCGAAAGTCGGCTTTTTTTTTAAAAATCGGGTAAAACCCAAAGTAGGGCCTAGGTCAAATTTTATGGGCTGAGCACATAGGAGAAGACCCCACCTACCTGTCATTTTCCTGTGTTCACCCTTATGCCGAACACCCTGTATAACAGTCACTACACGACTAAACTTTCTATTCACACTTGACTCCATTTTCGGTAGGTTGATCGCTGTAAACAGATGAACCAACTCTCCTCCGTGAACATTCAGGCGAATGGTCCTGACACACAAAAATAAACTTCACTCCGAGAAGTGTTTGTCATTTCATGAATCTCGCGCATTAGCCCGGCGCATGTTACTAATATGGCCGTTTGTGGCGAAAAGCGCAATATTTGAAAAACATTTTAAAACAATATATGAATGTGTTACAAACGCCCAAACGACAAAACAAGTTGTCGTTATTCTTTAATTATCTACTACAAATTCAGTTTAAATTATTATCTTCAACAGCCGCCAAAAGCTTACATTCATACAAATTCAGTTTAATTTAAATCTCATTGTAGCTCGTCGAATTGTAATGCTAATAAATTTACGATGTAGCACAATGATGTAGAGCACCAAATGCTAGTTGAATTAGAAAATGTGTCATTTGAACATCCATGTGTTGAGACTTTACTTTAACGTCTTTGTTATGTTTATATACTAGAATGCGTGTAAACAAAGATTTAAAAAATCAGAAAATAAACAAAAATTAAAATAAACAACATAAAAAATAATAAAATTGCGCATTTGTAATTTATCATGTTTCAAGGTAAACACTTTTTTTTGTTATTTTCATTGTGTTTATTGCAATTCCTTGAAAAGAAAAAATTTTCTCAACCAACATCAAACTACCGACGGTCGAGTGAAGTTTCTGCATACGTTTATTATTCTGTGACCCTGACGACTCCATCCCTTCAGGTAATAATTTAATGATTTTTCCCATTGGCCACTGCAATCGTCTGTTATCATCTCTATTAATAAGAGCGATATCTCACACTTCGACTGATCAAGTCTTTTTGCTTGCTACGCTGAACAATTTGGCTTAAATGCTCCTTCCGGAAGCGTATGGCCAAAGATCTCTTTATACTCCAAATGTGGCAGTATTAAGGACGAATAGCAAGATTTATTTCAATTATATATGGCATTGAATAAAATGGGCTGGAGTTAGGGTCACTCCTATCTTGTTCATCTTCGGATACATATTGCACTGAAAGAATTAAATTAAATAATAAAAAAATTGTTTGTTTATTTAAATCGATTTGCATTGGTGTTAAATTTATAGTAAATGTTACTATTTAAATAAAACTAAAGTTAAGGTGATTTCTAAAACCGCTCTACATTTATTTAAGGTAAGAATTTATATGGAATAAAGAAATCCTTTCATTTAATTAATCAAAGTAAAGTTGAAATTAGGTTGTTATTTGTAGCATGCATAAATGCAAAATTGACATTACGTGTAAAGAAGTGTTTATAAAAGTATTTCCGTTGATTTCGAATTGAGATTACATTGCATATTGAAACCGATAGGCGGGGTGTTAAAAGTGGAAGATTAAAATTTTCTGTAAGGACAAATGCATTTTAAAGGTTAAAGGTAAAAACATTGAGTGTAGAGGGAAAGAAAGTGAACGATAAAAAAAGAGAAATGTTTGAGTGGTAATGAGAAACGAAGATAGTGGTGAATGATAAAGGGGGAGTTTGTAGTTTGGGGACTCGAAAAGTAAATATGTTAGGATATAGTCGAATGGATGAATCGAGAGAAGTTGATGGTAGATGGTCGTTAAATAGATCGATACATACATCGCAAAAGAATTTAAATATAAAAGTGGACTTAATAAGTATAAATCTTAGTCAATAATAAAGTGACCAATAATAATAATAATAATAATAATAATAATAATAATAGTAATAATAATTTGAAGTGTGAACCCAGAAAATAACGCAATCAACGATAGAAGTAATCCACTTCTGCTGACCTCACCAACGTGTTACCACAAGAACAATGATATCACCGAGCATAAAGATCCGTTTATAAATAGAACCTGTATTCCCACATAAAAAATTGTATTAGTTTTAAGTAAAACTTCCATTTTTGATGAACGCATCATAATTTGTATTTATGGATAAGCGTAGCCCGCGGGGGTAATGCTATCAATTCATTTCATGCGTGGGCGTAGCTCACGGGGTAATGTTAGTTGAACTATAAATTATAAATACCCTGTAAAGAAATTTTTATTCAGACCTAACAGTAAATTTGTTGTAATTATTTTATTTTGTATATCAACAGTCATATACATCAGCGTGTTCCATTAAAAAAAAAACACAATTTTGGTATGCCACTAGTTTTGGAGCAATCTGTATATTTAAAACTATTTTTAAAATGTAGTCCTTATTGACTAACATAATACAAGTGTAATAGAAGTTAACGAATATATACCGTTTCTCCGTAAAACTTCGTCGTGAATCACCCTGGATAGGAGAATATGAACAAAATGTATTAGCGAAAATGAAATTATGGAAATACCAACGGATGTAGATGATGGAGATTCAGTAACAACAAGGTTGGCTGAATACAAATATATTCAAAATGAAGATAATTTGGATTACAGACAACAAAGTAAAGAATCAAAAGAAAGTGACCTAGTGGCGATATTATTGAGAGAAAGAAAAAGAAAGAAGACGACGAGAAAGACAAGAAGAAAAGAAGAGGAAAGGAAAAGATCGAAGAAGTTATGAGGGCTATGGGAAGAAGGTATAAACTGTAAGTTAAAGATTAATTAGAAAGAACAGGATAGAAAATGAATTTAAAATTGAAATTTGCAAGGGATGGGATATGAATGATAAATATTGAAAATGAAAATTAAGACCAGCTTAGAATTATGTGAATATGATAAATAAGATAGGAATTAATAAGTATAGAAGAGAAGTTGTATAGGTTGGGAGAGTGGGGTTAGATAAAAAAAATTATTTCTGAAAATGTTTATTCTGAAAAATAAATGTCATTCCAAGCTAAAGCTCGAAATGCATTGTCACTTCCACAGAAATTGGTGCCATTTTCGCTATATGTGATCTTAGGGCGTCTACATACACTAATAAATCGTTGAAGAACTTGCAAGAAACAGTAAGTACTGAGTGACGTGGTGACCAGTTCTAAATGAATTGCTCGAAAGTAAGCATGTACACGTAAAATGACGATTCAAGCCTTCCTTTTAAATAAACTTTCCAACCTGCATCTACGCCCGTTACGTCGTATGGACTACAATTAGATATTCGATAACTGGAAGTGGTGCTGATAACGTTGACATTTACATACTTCACAATAATTCTTGTAATTGTTTGTCCGCTCCATATAATCCAAATGTAGTCATTAGTGCCGACCTAGCTTTGCAGTTAAGTGCTTTAGTTGCTAAGCAGGCACTTCGGGTTCCATTCCCAGTGCAAACGTCGAATTTTCGACCGTACAAGACAATAGGAAACCAGCGAGAGTATAATTGCCTATTAAACCTCTCACCTTTAAGCCGTTCAGAATCGGCGTTAAACTGTAGGTCCCATGTATGTGTGTCTACAGTCACGCACAACACATACACATGCGAGGGGTGCAACGTCCGGCAACAGACAAAATAATTGGATAAGTGATGTTATATTCAAATTCTTCATGAAAAGTGTTTGAATAATGTCTTGGTTAGAAATGTCTAATCTGATTAGTTTATCGGCAAAAATTAAAAACAAAAATCAGAATTTTTCGTTTTTTTCGATATTTAAAAATTATTGTAGATATTTCAAATTTCTTTTAGATTGTAATTCAGCATAAAAAATGTGCAACTTTGCCCTACTTTAACCGACTTCATATCTCTTAAGATAAGCGAGATCCGCATAGTGGCACTCGAAAAACGGACAGCCTGTATATAAGCTACCTTTTGTTTTATATTTAGTGTCAGTTCACTGATGATGATAGCTTAGTTCAAGTATAGTTTTTTCAGTTTTTGATGTTTTCCTTTTTGTTATGAATTATGTAAAACATAATTTAATGTATTTTACCTGTAGTTATATACTCTTTATCTGTAGGTACAACAAATGAATGATGAAACCAATTTTGAAAAAGGTCGGAGGTCATTCAAAACTTTCTTGACTTTGCGTATTCCACAGGAAGTGAGAAATCTTTAAAACATCGTGGATTTTTGGAATGTACAATAACAAGTAGTTTGATTTTATGTTCACCAGATGCGTTTGTACAGTCTAAAATTGTAATTCTACTTTTTTCTGTTTTTCGTCCAGGGGCGGTTTTTCTGCAGACATTACCAAAGTCTTTTGTGGAAGTAATTTCCAAAATAAGCCACTTTCACATTGTACAATTGGTCAGGCGTTATACCCAATTCTTTAATTCTTTGTTGGAGACGAACGAAAGGATCTACAAGCTACCGGAGAGCCTGATAGTTTCTCACCACAAATTTGTAATCGACGAATTCCAAATTTTCGTTTAAAATCTTGTACCCACCCATCACTATAGCAGTAAAATTTAGGTTTTCATTTGTGAACAAAACCATGAATATAATTTTTTTTCCATCTGTGACATTCTGGAAGATTTTAACGTATTTCGATGTAGCTTTTTAAATTTCATTTTTCTTTTTTTATTGCACATACGATAGATTTAGCAATTCCAACTTTCTTTTGACAAAATGTTACGATAATTCACTGTCTAAACTTTTCAAAATTTCAGCTTTCAACACATATTACCACATAAATTTATTCTCGTTTATCTATCTAATAAAATATGTTGTTATATTGTGCTCAAATTGTGCCAGAAAACAGATATGCAACAATTATGAAAATATTTATGGAGGTAGTGTCGAACTTGATACTTGCTAGTTTTGCATAGGTATGTGTGCAAGATAATGTCAAGATGTTGGAACATTATCACAGACATTGCCGATTTATAAGCTATATTTTGAAATTTTTGTGTGGCATTTTTTAAAGTTAATAAATTTTGGGGTAAAGTGAAATGGTGTTATAGGGGCAAAATGAAATATTTCACTTTACCCCAATAATATTTAATTTCAAACCAAAACATATATTTTCTGTCAACCGCTAATGTTCTATTGTTCTTTTAGAGTGACAATGCGAAACAATAAGCGTACATCAAACCAGCAACAATAGAGTGCAAATGCTATGAAAGTGCTGTGGCCGCTGTACAATCTGGCACCCTCAATCAGAATAAAGCAGGCAAACAATTTGGGATACCAGTCGCTTTCTTACACAGACGGTTCAGAAGTGGCAAGTCTGCAGAAGAAGCTTCAAAAAGAGACTAGGTCGATTTAGTACCAAAAGTACATGTCATACTCAATTGCGTTTTCAAGCATTTTAATTTGCTGAGCTCAATAAAATACGCCACAAATTTAATAGAGAAACAGGTCTAGTTGGAAAGGATTGGCTATATTTATTTTACGGCGTCATCCAGAACTGACGCTACGAACTCCAGAAATCACTTTTGCCCACGTGCAGCTGGATAGCTGGATTCAACTAACAGACCACGTCAAAACTGTTTTACCTATCTTGGATCCTTTATGATATATATTTTTCCCACTAAGCAGGTATACAACAGTGATGAGACTGGCATTACTGCTATTCCTAACAAGCCCGTGAAAATAATGTTCTTGAAAGGAAAGAAACAAGTAAGGATCTTTTAGTTCTGACAAAAGGGGCACCTGGTAACGGTGGAAATCTGTTTAGATTAGGACATTATATTATGCCACTCCGCATTTCTCTTTATGACCCCCATATGTGTTTAACGAGGTGGATTTTGTCCATGCAGGACTGACAGAAAGAGAAATGGCTACTAACGACATCGCAGCTGTGTACCGCCATCATCCAATGCTGATAACATTTGGTTGTTGTCACAAAATATTCAATTTCTTGAAGATACAGCTACTTCATCAGCGTCAACGTCTATTGCTGCACCGCTTCCATTAACTTCTGCATGTGTTTCAGAAGAAACTGTAGTTTGAAAACAACCCCTTCTGTGACCAATTGAGAAAATTTGATATTTTGCCTCTGCCAAAAGTTGTGCCAAGATAGAAGAAAAACATTGAAGCAAACTTACATAAAATGATCTGAGGATTACGAATATTTAAATTTCATGTTACCATTACCATGCGTTTGTTATAAAAAAGGGGTTGTTGTATTATTGTGAATTACTCCCCTGTCGGTGAAGTAGAAAACTTGAAAATATTTTCAACAGTTTCTCATAAGCGACTTTATTATGGATTTTTTCCCTAAGTTGTAAGATAAATAGTTTTTAATATTCAGCCGGTGGCCTCACTTAATCAGACACATGGTACTATCATCGATTGCAGTTTTATGTCAGTTGTGTAGGTACTGCCTTCCATGAAAGTTGTGCTAAACTACATAGTGATTTAAAAATATTGACAGATCTAATTTTGTTTGTTGTGTAAATAAACTCAAGACTTTAGAAAATAAAAATGACAACTTGGGTTTTGTGGAAAAAAAAAAAAGCATCCTCAAGATATTATTGAAGTAAGTACGGAAACTTTAAATTCAAGTAATCAAATGGATTCAAAATTATTTAATTACATCCTAAAACAAAGACGACTTGATCTTTGAATTGAAAGATAAAATTAAATCACTTTATGCACATATAGAACTTCTGCAAAGCGCAAGTAGTGTAAACAATAAAAATACTAATAACTATACCTATGAAAATATTCAGCCATTGAATGACAATTTATTTAGCAATAAAATATCGGAAATTCTTAACAATTCTCAGGTTAATTTGAATAAACATACGGACATAGCAAATCTAATCACACAGCACTCTTACTCTGATGTATGCAAATCGCCAAGTTCTATGAACTCTAAGATTAATAGAAAAATTAACAATAGCAATAAAAAGACAGGTACCAATCGTGAACCTTTAATTATTGGCAATGGTTCGTCTTATATTAACGATGACGGAAACAAGTTTGCAATTACGCGAGTCTTAAAAATCATCTTTACATCTTACCAGGGTGAATCCAAATATAACAGAAGATAAAATATCAGAATTTGTTAATAATAATATAAAATCTTAGTCAATTCTGAAAGAAGACGTTCCATCCATTATTGACGTGGTGAAATTAACATCTAAATACCCCCAATATATACAGGGTGCGGCAGATAAACAGCCAATTGGAAATATCTCGAGAACTAAAGTTATCTGAATCATGAAAATTGGTATGAAGGGGTTTGAATAATGAGCTATTTAATGAAAATATTGCCGTCACCATTATACTTCCGGTTATACCGGAAATTGCACATAACTTTGTAATTTTAATTGAAAGACCCTATATATTTTTCAATTTTAAAAATGTTCACGTTATTCTGAACATTTTTTGTTAATACTTCCTTATACCTATTTTGAACCGTTTTTGAGTTATAAGGTTTTTTATATGAAAATTACACTTTTACCATGTACATAAAATTCAATATCCTCTAATGTAATTTGAATAAAGTTTAAATCCCTTAAGAACTATTTACCACATATCGCTTTATCGTTTACACTGTGAAGTTACCTTTTATTATACAGGGTGCTGTCAAAGTTGGAATGAAAGAGAATCGCAATCATCGCGTAATTCCTTTTAATCAAATTACATTAGAGGGATATTGAATTTTATGTACAAAGTTATGGCAATTTCCGGTATTGACCGAAGTAGAATGGTGACGGCAATATTTTCATTAAATAGCTCATTATTCAAAACCCTTCATACCAATTTTGATGATTCAGATAACTTTAGTTTTCGAGATATTTCTAATTGGTCGTTTATCTGCCGCACCCTGTATAGTTCGTTTAAAATTACATTTGACTCAATTTACATGAATAATTTTTTATAATCAGATTTTGGCCTAAAGGTACGGCTGTAAGAAAGTTCTATAACAAAAGTGCAAATTCCGACACACTGAAAAAACAAAATTTTCATATAACCCAAGAATCAATGATGATATCGACATAACGAATATTTCATTTTACTACCAAAATGTACGAGGTTTGCGCACCGATCTATATACTAACATTCTTAGTGAAGATTATCATATATCATATTGACTGAAACCTGGTTCTGAATAGCTTCTTAGATAATGAAATAATTGACAACCGCTACGTCGGTATAGAAAAGACCGCTCTCGGAGAACCAGCCACAAAAGAGCAAAAGGAGGGTGGTGTTTGATTGCTGTTTTAAAGTCCCTAAATTCATCACAGTTAGATATAGACACAGGAAATAGAAAAATTGTGGGTTCTTTTTAAAATCAAGAATAAGGAAAAGTTGCTTTGTACTATATATGTACCACCTGTTGTAAGATTCGCAGCTTGTTCGATAGCTATTGTAACAAGGAAGTTTTAACACAATTTGTGACGCAAGAAGAAGGTTGAGAATTATTTGAAAAAAACCTCAAAGAATTATCACATCTGATTTTGAAAAAATTATTTTGTACAAGTTTTTCTTTGAAATTATCACAAGATGGAAATGCTAAGGGATATTTTTTTATTCCATACCATAGTGTTCCATAAAAAAGTTCACAAAGTTGGCGTAAATTTTTGGTGAAAATTACAATTTAACATATTAACATCAACTTTTTAAGAAAATTGAAAATCGAAATATCTCAAAATCCATTGAGTTTAGTATAATACATATTAGGGTTAAATTTACTCCTTATCTTGTTCTATCAGATCTCCAAAGGAATGTATCCAATTACCAGTGACCCTGTATACAGATACCCAAAAAAGGCATTTGACCGAGACAACAAAATTAAACTTATTTCCAAACTGTATTCCGTAGGCATTAAAGATCAATTCTTATTTAACTGGAAGAAAACAAAGAGTTAAAATTTTACAATGCAAATCTAGAGTTATTAATGTCACTTCTGGTGTTCCACAAGGTTTCACCTAGACCCATTGATTGCTCTTTCTAATTTTTATTAACAATGTTAATCTAAGCATTAATTCTTCTCGTTTCTTACTTTTTTGCCGATGATCTGAAACCATACAACTGTATTAATGATCCCCTAGATACTTACACTCATTTACAAAAAGACCTTGATAACTTTTTTAATTGGTGTATAGACAATGATCTTGTGTTAAATGTTTCAAAATGTAAAGTAATAGTTTTCTCGTAGAGCAGTAAATGACCTTCCTTGTTATTTTATAAATAATGTTCAACTTGTATATGTTAATCAAATGAATGACCTAGGTGTTTTGTTTTGTAGTAATTTTAATTTCAACAAGCATATGTTGAATACAGCTAGCAAAGCAAATAAAATGTTAGGAATTTGTATTGAGACAATGTGCTGAATTCTCAAATCTTAGCACATTAGAAAACAATAGATACGTTAGATCAATACTTGAATATGCTACTTTTGTATGGTCCCCTTACAGTATGACAAATAAAAGACGCATAGAGAACGTGCAAAGGCGGTTTGTTAAATTTTTTATGTTTTAAATTTAAAATTAACTTTAAGCTTAGTGACAATAAATTACTACTCAAATACTTTGGTTTATCATTACTCAGCACTCATCGTGAATACCAGGATATTTGCTTATTTTATAAAATTGTAAACGGTTTGTGTGACTGTCCAAATATTTTCTGTTATGTACCTAACCATTCAGTGAGAAATAAAAAAGTACTATACAATAGTACTTGTAAAAAAAACTATGCTGCAAATGCGCCTACAACAAGAATCGGCATAAATGTCAAACAATGTGTATAGTAGGCTAGAGTTTTCAATATTAATTATGGAACGTTTAAGCATGAACTAACAAAATTAGTCAAAATGTAAAATTAATAAAATTTCTACATGTAAATTGGAAACAATATTGTTCCGTATACACAAATAAATAAATAAATTTTCTAACAAGAACAAAGCCATTTAAATACAATTTGTATATTATGCAATGATAATAAACACTAATAATGATTATACATAGAAAGTAATGGTGACTACAGATTTAAGTACAAAAAACTTACATAACTAAATTTTCGGCTTTTGCCCTTCGGAACATCTCAGTATCAATTTTGAATTTTCTGTTCTTCCTTCAAAGGTTTTATCGGGGAAGAGACATAATGATAACTCTGGACAGACAATATTGTTAACTCTAGTCTTTTAATAATAACACTTACTTATTAGGAGCTCCTGCAATTTTAATTTGCGAAAAAGAATTTTTGCTGTTTCCGTCGTAGCTATATTTATTACCACAAAAGCGGTTTGTTATTAAGAATTTTTGTGTAGCATCGCACAATGAAGTCATATACTGGTCTGCACCTGCCAAATTGGATATTTCTTTAGTCTACCCAGCAAACAATGTTACGATTTAGTTGCGCAACAAGAACATAACTGCGTTGCATGTTACGTTGCAAGTAATGTACTTTTTACCTGTTACTGTTACGTCCTATGTCCGCTCTACTTACGTATGTAAAGTACGTTATAGTTACGTACATAAAGTACGAAATAGTTACGTACATAAAGTACATAATAGTTGCGTAACTAACTTACGTTAATGTAACGCAACGCAAGCCTTGCACCGGTACGTATCTGTTACTGATTGACTTGCGTACGTTTTACGTAATATAGTTGCGTATATTTTATGTAATATAGTTGCGAAGGTGTTGCGTAACACAATTACGTGTTTTTGCGTAATTATAGGCAAACTCACTTACGTAACTGTTACTTACAGTATTGTTTTTATACTTATGCTTGTTTTAAAATATCTTATTGCACATTTATACACCCAAAGAGTAACTATAACCTAATAATTCTTATCAACAGATCTTATTTAAATTAAACACAATTAAATTAAAATCACATTTAATAACAAAAAAACTATCAAAATAGATAGTGACATACATATTTATATTACACCTATGTGTAGTGAACTTCTAATGCGAACAAAAACTTATGTAATATAAACATACATTATTTATTTACTTTTTCTGTTGCGTTCTCGTAAGACGTTGATTGGCAAAACGAAACCAGTCTATGCCTGCTTGTTCCGCGCACTTTTCATTTAAGTTTGGAAAGGATTCACGTGCGGAATCTATAAAATAGCTAGATAAGCAAAGTCGCATTGTTTTAGAATGATTTTTTATACTTATTATAATTTTCACAATTCGTAAATGTTCCATTTTGTAATTTTGTTTTCTTCCTTTCCACGAACATTTGGTGGCTAATTCGTCCTCGAATACTTTTCCAAACAGCTTAAACAAGCAATTTCGTGCATTCGCTCCCGAAACGTTTTTCAAGATTGAAAACTGCAAAATTATCAACATCAATCAATAAACAGCAATAAAATTGCAAAATGAGCAAACTAACCAAAGCAGTGGATTGTTCTTCACATTCTAATGTTTTTTCAAATGTTTCTAATTCTTCGATAGTTGTAAGAGGAATATTTGATTTTAAAACTACGTGCTTTTGTGTTTGCGGAGCAATATTTAACCTTCTTTCGATAGTTATTAAACGGTCAGTGTGACTTGAAAGTAGAATTTCACACTTAATAATTTTTGCGTGAACGTCTTTTAGTAAGCTGTACACTATAAAAATATCAATTAAAAATCTTAAAAACACCTTTTAATTTGATTTTTACCAGCGTCTATTGTAGCTATTGCTCCTGCTGCTACTGGTTCTTCGAAACGAATAAGACGTGCCGACATACTTTCTTCCTGAATCGTTACTGTAAAATTACCAGTTAAAATAATGAAAATCTAATTTAGTTCATTACCATTAGAATCCATTGTAGCTGTTGCTCCTACTGCTGGTTCTTGGAAATGAAGAAAACGTCCCGTTACACTTTGTTCCGGAATCGTAACTGTAAAATAACCAGTTAAAATGATAAAATACAGTTGAGAATGTTTCCTCCAATATTTGATATGGTGAATGTTCCTTCTAGATGGAGGATGAATAAACAAATTAGCAATCCTTATTTTCCATAAAACTACTGCCGTTTCGCCCTATCAAGCGAGGGTTTTACCAAGACCAAATTAAATCAAATTAGCCTTGATAAAAGCCAAATTAATTCAAATTAGCCTTGATAAAGTCCTCGCTTGATAGGCCAAAACGTCAGCTGTTTTATGCAAAATAAAAACTAGCATTCTCTTTATTCTTTCTTCACCTACAAGGAATATTCACCATATCATAAAAGTACACTACCGTATACGACATAAAAGTATTTTTTTTTATTTCGTTCATTACCATTATTATCAATTATAGCTGTTGTTCCTGCTGCTGGTTCTTGGGAACGAATACGGACTCCTGACACACGTTCCTGCATAGTTCCTATAAAATCAGGTAAAAATCATAATAAAACATTCTATAGATACACTATAAAGTATTTTTTCTATGACTATCTATACAAAATGCGTTGACAAACTAAATTTCTGTTTTGAAAATGCATTTTTTCATTCCGTCATAATCATACGAAATTTGGGGTAATGAAGTAGATAATCGTAGAATAATATTGTGTTTTACGAGTGAGAAAGACTCGTGTTATTGAACATTGGCCCTAACGCATGGATACCCTGTCAATACTTATAAATTTTAGATTTAATCCATTACCAGAGTCTATTAAAGTTGTTGCTCCTGCTGTTGATTCATTTGTTGAAAAATCTTCGTTAATTGTTGGTAAAAACAATTTCCATATTGTCGAAATTTGACAGATTATCTGGGGGTTTCTAAAATAAAACTAGCTGAAGCAGTTGTATCAACACAACTTAAACTTAAGCTGAGCTTAAAACTTAGATACAATTGTTAAAACGATAGCAACTATTGTTTTTAAGCAGAACTTAAGTTTAAGTCGTGTTGGTGCAATCGACCCTAAATCACTCAATAATCAAAACAGCATACATTTTATAAAAAAAACAAAGATTGAAACCTAAGTGGGCACACCAGTAATATTTTGCCGTTGAGAAAATAAGAAAATGGTAATTTTTAACCCTGTATATTTTTGCTATAACAAACGTAAGTACTAAAAAGTCGCATTAGCAAGTCAATCAATACATTTGATCAACAAATAAAGTACATTTTTGGATTACCTCTACAGAACTTGCCTAATGCTAAAATAAGGTTTTTAATTGATTTGATTCGATCAGGTTGTGAAATTTAATAACAAGCTGCAACTAATTTTTCACAACATAGTACTTTTAGGTTTAGACAAATTATAAATATGTATATCTTTTTTGTTGAAGATTCGATATAGTAAAAATAAACACGCTGTTATGGTATATAGCAAAATATATAGCAACATGAGAACTATCATTAATGAAGGATTATTTTAAAAACTTTCCAAAAATAATAGTCGTCATTTTTAATAAAAAAACGTAAATAATCAAACTAATTAATCAAATTGATACTGACTGTAAGTTGGCAAAGGTGAAAGAGAATCTTCGTCATAATCATATTCGTTTTTTTGTAGTTTTTTTTTCTTTCGGAGTTTTTCTTCCGTGCACATTGAGAATCTGGTTCTGAAGTTGATTTGTATGCTAAAAGTTGATTCATTTTCTTTTACATTGTTCATAGTCATCTAAAATAAATAATATTTAAAATATGTATTAGGTATTGTTAAGAACTTTACCATAGTATCCAATAACTTCCACGGCAGTTACTTTCCATAGCTTATCTACATTTCGCTTTAAGCGTAGTGATTTGTTATATTCTTTGGCATCAGGATATGTTAAGTAGGCAATTCCATCTTTGTGATGTATCCATTTTTGGAGCAATACTATATTGCTCTTCATCTCCAACAGGTAGGTCCATCACAAGAGCAAAATTGTTACCCTGTATAAAAATACGTTCACTCTATTTCACATTATTTATTTATATTTATTTGTATGGTACATTGTATTGTGATGTAAGTGTTAGTTATGTTGCCCTAGAAGATCAGTATAAACTTGTACAGTGTGATGATGAAACTGTGTCAAATTGTGGATTGGTTTGTATTAATTTCATATGTATTAATGAAATTAAATTCCAATACATTACAAATTATGTAGTAATGGCATCACTTCAAATAAACTGCTATCCTTAATCGGAATTGTAATGCATTTACTTAATATTTCCACTGAATCAATCATAATCTCTTCATCCGAAATACAATCAAAATCTACTATGTGCGTTTTAAAATTGCAGGAAGCATCTCGGCAGGTGCAACATTTAAAAACGTTTTTGCCACTACTTGTGTGGGGTGGTTAATTGTAACAATTTTTAATAATAATCCTGACTTCAGATACACTACATTATGTCGATCTGTGGTATCAAACATGGTAGATTCATCGAAAAATAAAACGGTCTTTCTGTCATAATTAATTATGTACGGATAATTTTTATTTTCCCCGATATTGAAATGATGTCTTTGTTCATGTAATCTATTCGAAATTTGTTCTAGTGGTCGACCTGACGTTTTCATAATTTTTTTTATGCTGTATAAATAATTTTCAAACTTAAACGCACTAAAGTTATCAATACAACCAAACTTTTTCACATCATCCGAAAGGTGAATTAAATTATGTACATTGTAAGTAATATGCTCTTCACCATATAACTCTTTTGTAATTCCTTACAAAATACATTAAAAGACTTTTTGCATAGTCAGTATGCTCCTGTGACATTTTGGAGATGCTAATATCCTCATAGCTATGAACAGAGACATATAGTGCTTCATTTGAGATTTTTTTAAATAAGGTTTTAAAACTACTGGTCCAATATACAGCAAAAAAAATCTTAATTCAGATGCCTTCCAATACTCTATTTCATCTAATGATCGAGGAAGCCTTGCAAACTCCTTAGGAACAAATTTACGAATTGAATAAATATGTTTATTGAGTTCAGCTAAATCATTTATTTTTAATCTAATATTTAAAGGCCCGTAAATGTACAGTTTGAGCAATTTTTTCAATACGCCAATACAAACTAGATGCATATAATCTAAGCCTACTTGGGTTACTAAACCGATATTTAATTCTTGTAAAATTGTATCACCTTTATGGTACTCATCATCACTTTTATTTCTGAAGCTTTCGTCTGTGCGAAGATGTGCATTTAAAGTAGGATATGTAATTCTGTTGTTAACATATGTACCTTCTGTACTACATTTGTTGCATCCAAAATAAGCGTTGTGGCCTTTTACATTTAAAATAAATGCTTTTGCTGGTGCATCACATACAATCACACCAATTTGTAATTTTATTTGAATATCACCTTCAGAGATACCTGTTTGCATTAAATCTTTCATTTCATTTACAAATAATCGTAAAAATTTATTAGAACAATCTGGTTTCTTCTTTCCACAATATACACCAACTAAGATTGGTTCAGAAAATTCAAAGTTCATTATAGAAACTAAAATAGGCCAAAATTGTATTAAAGAACTTTTACTTAATGGCAATCCGTCAATATTAAGTTGTAAATGAAAAGTTGTGTCTTTTAGGGAGTATTTTCACAGAATTTTTTTTAATAAATGTATAATTCCAGTTTTACGCCATAATGGCAATATCTTCCTGGAGGAATGTCTTCATATACAAAACTGTTAGGTTTTGGTGTACCTAAGAGAGTACGACAGTCCTTCGGTAAATCTGGCATAATCAATCGAAAAATTTGCAGTAGCTTATTAACCGCGTTTTGTGAAATGTGTTCTTCTACAATCCAAATTATAAGATTTTTTTAACTGTATTAAAAATTGAATTTTCAGAAGTATCGAAGAGAGAATTCTTAACAATACAATTATCATTCGACAATTCTTTTAAAATGGTTGTTTAAATGTATTAGAATTTTCCAAAAGCACTGATGAGTTACACAAAAGATTGGATCCCGAACTAGAGGTATTTTCATCAATTTCGGTACTTGGGGCAAAATTACTTTCAATAGAATCCTTCAATGGACTATTAATTATGTTCGTATGAGTGATATTGTTATCAAAAGCATTTATAATAGTATTGTGAATAATTCTGCGTAAATGCCTTTTAGAAATACTTCCTAAAGATTTTCGTTTATTTGAAATCTGCAAACGAATGAACTTGTAAAATAACATTTTTAGCCACTTTTCCAAATAAAATGAATGAGTCTTAACTCAAGAAATTGTAGGTAGGTAAGGTATTAGAAAAATGTAATAAAACTTACCGACATTTTCCCGCGTTTAAAGGGTTAAATTGCAGTAGCACTTATTTAGTTTTATAAGTATCGTATAATAATCACGCACAATAGTCTAATAGTACTAAACAAATAACAAAATTTAACGCATATATTACATGTAAATATTAAGAATAAAGCACTAACACACACAACTAGAATAAAAACTGCACGAGAACGAAAATGGTCGTATCGTATAACAAAGAAACCAGTAAAGTGCAAGTTTGGCGCGTACTTGTACTGCAACAGGTGACCATGAAAAGGACCACCCCTCCCAAGACATAACGAAGCGCCAAATTTGAAAAGTCCGCCCTCAGATCAGATACGTTGTTTAACGTTTGGCTCATATTATTATATGTACTTATTGCATATTTTTTTTTAATTCTGTTCTTACACACAATTATTCTTAAAGTTTTGTAATTCTTAAAAAAATATAGTTGTAGTTTTTACGTACACTTCCAGTGTCACCTATTGAAACATTATAGTTGCGTAACCCTGGCGTAATCTATTTGATGAGATAGTACGTACCTAACAACATTTCGTGTTACACAACTTGAACGTTATACTTACGTAGCTGATTTACGTATCCACCGTTGCGCCCTAGTTACATTTTGAAACGTAACAGTTATGTACCATGTTAGCTGGGTAGAACATATTAACTTGTGAATGTAAATCGATAAAAGATTAACCTAAATTATAATTTACTAAACCTTAAACAAAAGAACAATTTAAATTTTAAATTAGAAACTAAATTTTCTTTTGTAATAGCCACTGTATCAAAGGAATAAAAGTATACATTTCAGAAACGAATTAACTGATTAAATTTTTTTTCTTGGGTTTCTGTTTGTTAGTAACTCACCGCATTGTTCATTTCACCTTCTAGAAATTTCTCCTAGTTTTCCAAATCGGCTGCTATTTCCACTGGTAAATTTTGCTAGCTTCGTAAATATATTATCTACATTTTCTAAGTTTGGAGACTCCTTTCTATTTTCTAATGCGCTTACAGAGATTAAATATGTCAAGCATTGATTGCTTGTAAAATTTTCTTACGAATTTTGTTTATCCTACGAATAAAATACCTTTAAAGTTACAGCTGCATTAGAAATATCAAAACCTACTTATAATTTTTTTGATCATCCTGCTCACCGATCTCTTGCTGCTGTACAGTCCTGCCAGATGGTTTTTCGGATATCTCTAAAATTTACAATCATAAGTAATAAACAGAACTCTTAATAACTATTACTTACGGTTTGATACTTGAGGAGTATTGAGCTGATTTTCAAATGTCAAATGTTTCTTGGGTAGTTCTAAAATTTATAATTATAAAAATGCAATGAAGTTGAAGTAGAAGCTACTTACGTTTTGTTTTTTTGGCAGTTGAAGGACTGGGTAAAGACAGTTATTTCTTCATCTTCCACTGAGGAGAAACTAAACGTTTTGTTTTCGAAAAATTTTTTGTGTTTTGAAGAAACTGCATAATTTTCGGGCAGCAGATTCTAAATCTGAAGTTTTTGTTGCTATAGAAGCTTTACGATCTTGTGAAACATAAAGTTTATCTTTGACTAAAATATGGTTTTTATCTCGAAGTTATGCTGCTTTGGACTTTTAGTCATTAATATAGTCGATAACTTTACAGTTCCTTTGGTTTATTTTATTAGCATTAAATAGGTTAGTGCAAGATAAATTTTTATGATTTAATATATCGTTAGATAATCGTTTTTTGAAATTTACGTAGTAACTTTTCAAGCGCAAGTTATTTGGCTGGTCTTTTTAAAAATTTGTATAAGTGATTCTTTTCTTATTACTCTATTCAGCAAACAAGTTTTCATCCATGATTTTAAATCTTAACTTCTTTGTTGTCAGACCTTTTGATTGATTTTTGCTTACATTATATCAATGGCTCTTTGCAACATTCAGCTTGCTTCACGAAGTAATCTTCTTGAACAGTTTTGTCATAGATATACATGACAATACGATCACTACCATTTAATCTTGATTTGAGTTGTCCTCAGTGGTCTTGACAGCTTTACGCAATTTGTAATATAATTGTCAAAACTTTGACTTTCTATTTATGTAATGCTGTTAAATCTGAAACGTTCAAATATAACATTTTTTAAGGTGCACAGTACTCTGAAATTGGTTTTTTTATAAATTCTAAAGCCTTACTCGATCATCGAAGGTAAACGTGTTGTAGTAATTCTAGCCCTCTTTTTCCAACCTAAGTTTACAACATGGTATCTATCTCTTCTTCCTTTTAGAATCAAGTCTGATGCATTAAAGAAAAGATCAAATCTTTGTACAAATTTTCTCCACCTTTCCGAAACATTAAGCTGTCCAAATTAAGAAACCTTTTGAAAACTTAACACCCTATTGAGGCAAGTTGACTATGGCACACAATAGAGTACAGAGTAAAAATCTTAGTCTGAGGTCGAACTAAATTCTCAAGCTGGAAGATTTTTAGCATGTCTTCGAGAAGCTAGCGTTAGTTACTAAATTGAACTTCTCAGGCAATGAAAGGTAAAACAAACGGGTCCGCTAGTCTTATCAACATTATGAATTTCTTTATATACACTAGCATCGCTACCATCCATCAATCAAGTTTACATCTAATTAGCGGTTCCGGTTGCTTTTACACATTGCTTCGTCATGGCGGCGCACTTTTTACGTATCCTTCTTTACAAATACAACAAATCTTACAAATACCAACGACGTAAATTGAAGTAAACTGGACTCCTACAAATTAGAATTTGGGCAACTAAATTTACAATAAGAACGTTCATTCATGAATTGGCAATTGTAATTTGACATATTTTGCTATGACTATGTTCCTAACGTTGTAATGTTTCTAATGTTTAACCCTATGTTTATGATTTCTAATTATAAGCTTATGACACCTGATCTCTTGAAACCATTGTAAGCATGCAATCTGCATTAATATTTCAGCAGTTACTTTATCAACAGTTTTGTTTTGATTAATTGTGGGAAAACGTAATCATCTGTAGAATCAAAATGTTGAAAGATGCAAGTTTATGTGGCATTGACTTCATGAACGTTGGAATCATTTGTTATAAACCCTTTATAGTGTTAGTGTTCTTTACGATAAATATCTATATCTAGTTTTGGCAAAACATTTCTTGTCACTAAAGCGTCTAAGAAAGGTAACTTAAGGTCTGCTTCTGTTTCATAGGTAAACTTCATCGACTTTCGCGGTACCATAGTGTACCTATAGGGACTCTCTGTAATAGCACAAAGATTATACTACCGACATATGTTAAGCAAAAATCATTAGTCCTATGGTGGCATGTACCATGGCGGGTTTGTATTCTCAGGCTGTGAAGTGTATTTTATCAAAAGAGAGAATAGAAAAATTTTTATGTAATTTTACATGGTTTTCGGTAGTTCAGTTGATATCGTAATTCTATACTTTAATATTTCGGTTGGGTACATTTTAAATAGTGAACTAGATGCTCTGTATGTTTTTAATTCACTTTTATTTACATTACGATTGTCAGTAAAATTAAAAAGCAAGGTAATACAAATGTGCTTAACATGATTGTACTTTTTCCAAAAAAAAATTCAATACTTTTTATAAGGAGCATTTATTTTAATATATAAGGGTACTTATAATGCGTTCTATAAAAAACTTGTAAATTTCACTGTCATAACTTATATGGAGAAACCGTGAAATATAACAAACGCCAAACTACGGTGTTAAAAGCGCCATCTTTAATCCGCAACCCATGTAATTGACCTCTTAACTATAGGAGTGCGCGACTTCCTTTTTAAGATTTTATTTAATATACAGTGTGTCCAGCATAAAATGAGATGCACATGGGGATATTGGAAAACCGTTAGAGATACAACGTCGGTTAAATAGGAATTAGATAGATACAGGGTAAAACCAGAAATTAAGTACATTTATGATAAAATCGCCATATTTCTTTTATTATAGAAGCTATGGTCATCAAATTTTCATAGATGTAGGTAAGAAGACACGCTGAAGTTAAAAAAGTGCCAAAAATTGTTTAGACCTACTATGTTAGTACTCGGCCGAAGTCAACTTTGATTTCTTCCTTATGGGTACCATATTGAATTTCTACAATTTCAAAAATTCTCATTAAAAAATGCTCTTTCAACCATGTATAACACATCTATATTCTATCAAGTTAAATCATGAAAAAATAATAAAATTAAGATTTCAGGGTAGTAGGCTTGATATTGTTATTCCATTTTAAAATAGATTTGAGTAATAATAGTGGAGGAACCAATAAAGCTTTTTGAAAAATACTCATTAAATGTTTTTTTCTATATTTACAACAAACATTAAAAAACGAGAAAACTACAGAATTTTAGGATTTCTGTAAGTAATTCAAATAGATTTGAATGATAGTAGTGGAGGACCTTATAAAATTTTTTGTAAATACCGTTTTTCATTCCTACAACAAACAGTAAAAAGAAGAAGCTACAGAATTTAGAATCAAAGTAAATGTTCAAATAATTTATCGCTTTTGTTGCGCGCACAACATGCATCGTCTCAACACTGCTTCACAGGACTGTCTTATCATTTGTGGAGTCATTATTAACAGCCTCTGTAACAGATTCTCTTAATTCTTCTATAGTTTTCTTAGGTCCTACTGTATACTTGATTTTGAGGTACCCCATTCAAAGAAATCGACGAGAGTTATGTCTGGGGGACCGCGTAGGGCCATCTTATGGGTCCCAAGTTGTCTATCCACCTGTCGTGAAAATTGCATTTAAAAAATTGGTAACGATTTATTTGTCCATTATGTGGCGGTGAGCCGTCCTGTTGAAAAACATCTGTCGCAGAACCGCTATGAAAGGTTCATAAAGTTCTTCCGCTACGCTTGTTTGTGTAAAGGTTCAAACACCTCTCAGAACCAGTAAAACGGTATTCTTACGATGAAAGAGTCTACAGTTCGTAAATCGGCTCTCATCTGACCAAAGGATTTAAGAAAAAGTTTGGTATTTCATTATTTTTCTGCATAAATCACTGGCAAAATGCCATTCTTCTAATCGTAGTCGCTATCCTGGAGCTCCTCTGGCAAGGCCATTCACATGATAAGGTTGGTATTTATGGCGCTTTAAAATATTATCCACTGTTGACTGAGATGTACGAGGTGTCTCAACCACTCTTTGCAAAACCAAGTACTCTTCATTTACGCTCACAGGTTTGTTCCCTTTAACTTTAGCAAAACTTCCGGTGAGGCGTATAAGATTGTCTTTCAGATGCCTAAACTGACGTTTTCGAAATAATATATTTTATACATCTACTACAGTACCAAATTTCTGTTAATTTCTGAGATTGATGACTGAACCTTATTGGGAACACTTTAGTCTTGCATTTCTCAATCAATTTAATTTGATACAACAAATCTAAATTTTTCTTTATAATTACATTGTATTCATTTTGAGGTTCTGTCTCCATTATTTGTAACTAAATTTATTTTCCTAATAACGCCTGTGTGTGTGTGCCTACTTACAACATAAAATTTAAAACATGTATGTACATCATTATTTTTTTTTACATTTTAGCTCACAAATACCTATATAACTTAGTAATTTATTACCAGTGTATGAACTTAATTGAATGTTTACTGGTTTTAAAGTTTATAATTTAACTGTAACATGTTAAAATAATGAATAAGTAATATGTTTACAGTAGCACCGGTATCAATTTAAACAGCAATGATTTATCGTTAATTGTAATAATGGTGAACCAGAAATTTCATCTCTTTCAGAACAACTATTTATGGAACCTATATACATCTGTTCACCCCTCTGCTTCTATATTATTCTTACATTTTTGTTTTTACATACCCCAGCAAACTGATTTTGCTTTTGACATTTATGACATTTCTGACCCCATGCTGGGCACACATCATGAGATCTTTAAACCGCTGCAACGGTAGGATAACAAGTTCCTTTATTTCTAATCCTTACCGACCTTCTGTGGTTTGTTGAACAGGCCTGTAATATGTCCATTGTGTAACCTTTGTTATGTATCAATGCTGGATTTCCATGACGAGAACCATTTAGTTTACTTGCTGCAACGCCTCATTCCTTACTTGGATTCTGCAAATTTCTTCTGTTGATGGCCCAGCCCCAGTCTTTCCTTCTGGATAATTTTGCTTTGTTTCTGGCTTGATTCAAATAACGAGCATGTTGTTACTACATCCATTAACGACTTTCCATCACCTTGTAACAGCTTTTCCCTTATTTCATTATTATTAATTGCACATATTAAGGCTGTTTTTATCAAGTCTTTACTTAAGTCTCCGAACTTGCATTTGCTAGCATGATTCTTTCAATAATGTCAAGAATTATTATATTTCCTCTCGATTAGGGTAACAGGGCACTTCTAATTCTTCTGGTTTCTTTTCTACTTCTGTGCTTTAGATAGTTTTGAAATCGTTAATTTAAACCCAGCTAATTTTCTGACAGGTTCCCTCAAAATTTAATGGGATTATTGTATAAGCACTCATCTTTTAATTATTCATTCACAGCGTACCATGTAACAAGTTATATTACTGATTCATACATTTTCTTAATTATTTTACTTTTATTTTATTAAAGACTTTCATCTACAAAACATAACTTGCTTTGAAATATGCTCTGTTGTATGATTGCACTTTTTAGATAGTTTTAGTATCTAGTCAACACTGCCGAAAATAGCTGAGTCGTGACGTATGTTATATCACTTCCATTGGTTGTTCAGTGTACTGTGGTGTTACTACGTGGCGGTTGCGTTTGTATGGCTTAATTCTTTAGTGTACGGTTTCAAAATGGAGGAAAGGTTATCAGATTATGCACATATAGAATCGAAATATTTCATTAAAATTCCTTACGATAGCGATGATCCAGATTTTCATTGGCATGAAACATTTAGCAGTTTAGAAGAGGAAGCCGGAGTTGCAACTAGAAGAGTTATTGGGTTGACTCCATTGAAAAATGATATACGAAAAAGTAAAATGTACAGAAAAAATCTGAAAGTACTGTACTAAGGAAAAGTGATACTGATATGAAAATAAGTACAGATTTTACATCATCTACAAGTCAAGCCAGTTGTTCACAAGGTACTGTACAAAGTTTTATAATATAAGTAGGTATAAAATAACATTTTTTCAGGAACAAGCAATAGTACAACGGAAAAATGGCGAACACATCCAAAATCATTTCATAGATCACTTTCTTTAGAGATTTTCCAGCATCTGTCACTTAACTGCGTGGCATTATCTATTCCATCACAGTATTTAAATGAAGTGGTAAGTTGTACCTATTTAACATCAGTAATGTTTCTGTACACGTAAAATGTATGGTTTTCACACTTACGTGTACATAACATGGCAATGTAAAAAATACACTAATTCAGATTATGTTGCATTGGCTTCTAATGTTTGTATAGAATTTGTGTTTTAGTTTCAGTTTTATACATGTCAGTTTCTGGACGATGTGCGCTTTCCAAAACAACTTCTTGTCTATAATCAGGGGACGTCGTCGCCGTTTTGGGGCATCGTGTGGTCTTTTCCGGGTTTTGGTATCACGATAACGTCAGCGGTTTTCCATGCGTCGGGGAAATGTCTAAGTCTGAAGATCGCGGTGATCGTCGTTTTAGATTTTTGAGCTCAGCTGTGATTTTTAGGAGAAGTGTGGCGGGTATGTTGTCGTGAGATAATGTTTCGACTTTGCGGTAGATGGCGGCGATAGTTCTCGTAGTCGAGGTGGTTGGCCTCGAATTGCCGTTTTAGAGAATGTCCGCAAAAGCTTCGACTTTGTCTTATGTTAATCCACGAGGTCCGTGAAGTCCGGGCATCGTCGGTCGATTTCAATTTTTACAACGTTGACCATTTGCCAAACGCTATTATCGAAGTTTGTCATTCCAGATGGAATTTCGGTGATCTTGGATGAGATTCCGAACGTTTGTCTGGGCCGCGTAAAGGGATGTTTTGTCGTTAGAGTGGCGGATTAATTGCCATCTGCGGCGAAAATGGTTTTTGTCGGTTAAGTTGTCGCATATGCTGAGGTAATTGTAGAGGGTCTTAGTGATTGCTCTGGTGGTTTTGTCGATACATTTCTTCACAAGATCGGTGAGATTTGAAACCGCGTCTTCAATTTGTGGGATATTTTCGATAATCGGACCTCCGTAAATAGTTTCTGGCCTCGGAGTCACCCATGATGTCGCTTTCTTTTTGAATTGTAGGTTGTCGTTGTACGCGAAATCTCCGAGTTAGAGAGAACATTTTGTGATCTGAAGTCAAGTGCGAGATCGTCTTCAGGTCGTGTAGGAGACCGACGTTATGGAATAACGTGATGTCGCTGACGTCCGGCAAACGTTAGCTGGGTGCAGCGTAGTTCATACGGACCGACAACTACAGGGTTATGGGTGCTGGAGCAATCGTGCAGAAGTCGACCGTTTTGGTTATGCTTTCCAGTCTGGATGCTTCGCGTTCAAGTATTATCGAGTATTGTCAGCGTAAGGTTGTTAAAAATAGCGGCTTGGTCGATTAATAGTATGCTTTGGTGGGCGGGTTGTAGGCGGCGCAGAGAACAATATCTCCGTTGGCCGCCGTATTTACCATGGTTTGGGTGGCTTTCAGGTTTTCTAAAGGTGGCGTCTAGATGCGGTAGTGAGAGATAGAACGCTTGATGAAGATAGCCGTTCCACCGCCTTTTCCTGTCGTCCTGTTGTCGTTGTACCTAACTTTGGGATTGTCGCAATTTCGAAGAAGCGGCTCTGAAATTAGCGTCTCTATGTTTTATCTGTAGAGAATTCTGTAAATTGTAATCTTTTTAATGTTTAATTTTAGAACTATGTTTGTCTGAAGATGTTATATACAGGGTGATTCATAAGTAATGGGCCAAATTGTAAATCTACGTTCAGAAGGCCAAAATCATAATATTTTCATTAACAATAATGGGTCTTAGTCTGCTCCTTACTGAGATGCAGGATGTTAAAGCGAACAAAATAAAATAGATTTTTGTTAATAGATCAGCTACTTTTCTACATAATGACTTGAAAATTGGGTATGAACTAGTTTTTGTAAAGGTAAACAAGAATGTGTAGGAGGATTTGAGTTAACTCGTAGATGTCGCCACATGCGCCATATGAATTAGATGAAATCAGTTACAAATTTTTTATCGCTCATTGTTTTGCAACTTACTTATTTAATTTGGATAGCTCCATCATTTCTGTAGAAAAAGTTATACTTCTTTGACCTTCAAAATATTAACGATTTTCGAGATATTTGAATTTTACTAATTCACTACACTACATTTCACGGTGGTAGACGTAGCATTAATCTGTTAAGACACAAGCATGCCATGGAATGTTGACATTTACCTAACCGTAATTGATAATTGATAATAATATTAAAATGAAACCATACAAAAATTACGTAATAAAACACATTTATTGTACGCCAGTTAATAAAACGAAAGACAACATTGGCGTACAATAAATGTGTTTTACTACGTAATTTTTGTATGGTTTCATTTTAATAATTAATGAGCTTCCTCCTTTGTGACCTGGGTGATGATATCGCGCGAGTGGCTTCGCTGGGCTGGGACGGTTGTGAGCCACCAGGGGTGGCTTTGGCGAACGAAATCGACGGTTGTATTTTTACGCATCTTTAAAATATACTGACTTCCAGAACAATTGCAACACCTAGAGTTGTCGAACGATTTTAATGAAAATTTCAGGAAACGTCTATTTTCATTAAACAAAGTGATGATTAAAATTTGAATAAAATCTAGCCAGTAGTTTTTGTTTTTTTGCCTGTTGTTTCCATAGCACATAGTAACAATAAATTTGAAGTATTAGACCACAGTAACTGTCAAGTTTGCAAATTATTGTTGTTTCTTCACAATTTCATTTTGAACTTGAAAACAATGCCGAGAGTACGTCAACATCAACATTTTGACCAATTAAGTGATTTTGAACGTGGCCGTATTATTGGTATGAGAGGCCGGACTTTCGCTAAGAGAAATTGCTCGTCATGTAAACCGAAATGTTTCATCGGTATTGAGATGTTGATCCAAATGGTACGAGGAAGGGGTTCATCATCGTCGCTGTGGATCTGGACGTCCTCGAAGGACTACAGATCGCAAAGAACGTCGCTTAAGAGTTTTAGCCACAAAAGATAGATTTTCAACAACTCGATCAATTGCAAATGATTGGATGAGAGGTACAGGACTTAGGATGCCAATGTCATCTGTTTATCGCCGGATAAGATCTTATGGGTTGCGTTCATATCGTCCATTTTATGTCTTCCTCTTACACCACTTCAAAGTCTACGCAGACTAGAGTGGAGCAACGAAAGTGGTTAATTGAGCGCAAGAATGGCATCAAATTGTGTTTAGTGACAAATCCCGATTTTGCTTGTGGGCCCACGATGGTCGTAGGAGAGTCAGACGGATGCGTGGAGAACGTAAAATCCAACATTTTTGTGGAACGCAACTTGCAGCCCTCACTCAAGGAGTTACGATGGGGTCAATGTGTTATGGTAGCAGATCACCCTTGGTCTTTATTGACGGCAACCTTAACGCAGCTGGTTTGGCATTTGCTAATGTACTACAACCAGTTGGCCTTCCATATCTTCAGGGCTGCAAAATCCCATTTTCCAGCAGGATAATGTGCGCCTTCATACGGCAAAGGGCTACAACACGGTTTTTGGAAGAATCTAACATTGCCGTCCTCTCCATGGCCTGCTCGGTCGCCTGATTTGTCGCCAATTGAACATGTATGGGATATGATTGGTAGGCGACTGGGTAATTTACACACTCTCCAGATAATTTACACGATCTTCAGCAACGGATTCAAGAAGCTTGGGATGATATACCTACAAGCAGCTATAGATCACTTGATTGATAGCATGCCAAGCCGTCTAGATGAGTGCATTACAAATAGTGGCGGAGCAACTCATTATTGAAAAAACCTTTTAAGCTTTTGTTCTTTGGTTTTTAAATTTTAATCATTACTTTGTTTAATGAAAATAGACATTTCCTGAAAATTTCATTAAAATCGTTCAACAACTTCTAGGTGTTGCAATTTTTTGGAAGTCAGTATAATAAACTGCTTATACTTACAAGACAAAAAGGATAACTTGATGCACTGCCGTCGGCAAAATTGTAATTCCTTTCGTATTTAAAGGATGTACCTGACCAATGTAACATTAACTATTGTTTATTGGCCAGTTTCGTCAAACTCTGTCATTATTATACAATTTTATAAAGTGAGTTTAAGATTTTGAAAAAATTAAACTCATTTATAAAATTTAATATAATCTTAATATCGATAATAACTTTTTTTTTGGTTGTAAATCAATTTTTCTCTTTTTTTTTATTAAAATACGCTTTAAGAGTGGCGTTTACTATACAAAAAGTACCTTTTAGACCTTTGCCGTTTTAAATCTTGGAAAGCCGGTTTACAACTTTTGAACTTGAAATTTTGTAATAGTGTGTAAGAAAGTTGAATCTAGAAGGTGGAGCTCGACTTTTTCTTAATTTTTAATTTTTTTAATAGTTATTAGATCTCAAAATCCAAAATAAATCTTTATATTTGAACAGTATTTGCATAACTATTACAACAGATAGAAAGAAAATACGAACCTGAAGGTTTAGCTGCATGTTTTATAAAACAGGTTGCAAAATTTCATTAAAATAGGGTAATAATTAAATCTAAAATATCCAAAACAGTGAAAGCATTTGCACAAAATTTTGTAAGTATTTTATAATGTCGTTGATTTAATCAACGATAATGTCAGCGATTGTCTATCACGCGTTATTCGTCTGCAAAGATCTAGCAACGACAGAATTTCGTCGGTAGCTGTCGGTTAATAAAGAATTACTTGTTTAATTTTAAAAAGTTTGTATTTTTTAGGAACTTATCATATTTTAGCTTTGGAATAATTGTATCATATTACCATTAATCATATCTTTGTTATGAAATAGATAAGAAAATGTATTTATTACGGTCGAACTGGAATTGTTAAGTTTTAACGCGTGCCGTACAACTAGCGTGCCTTTTCGTCTCACCCCTCTTACGTTATGTGTGTATAACTTCAATTCTATATGAAGCGTAAGGTAAATGTCCCTCTTAA